>VZRI01010352.1:138611-174099 GCA_013397515.1 Upupa epops
TCCCGCCTGAGCGTGGCTGGGCTCGGGATTGCGGGGCCGCGCATCGCTCCCGGGATCTTCCTCGCTGCCGTTTGCCGGGCCCCCGCGGTGGCGGTGGCGCGGCCGGTACCAGACCGAACACCTGGGCCTTGTGCGTGCCCCGGTCGACAGCGGATCTGCCTGGTTCTTGGTTTCCTACACAAACAACCTAAGAACAGGGAGAAACCGCAGCTCCCGGTGCACGGCCCGCCCGGGCAGGACTGACGACAGCGCTCGCCCTCAGTTCTCCTTGTTATCCCGCGGCCTCTCCTCCTTTCCCCTCCATCTGTTCCCCCTTCATTTTTCCTTTCCCTGTCCATTTTCCTCGGTTACCTTTCCCTTCCCTCTCTGACCCTCGTTTCTCTTCAGCTGCTTTCTTCTCGGTTCCTCCTGGCCTCCTGCGCTTCATCTCATTCTACCGCACTCGTTTTTCACTCTCATTTCATCAGAACTGCCCTCAGTCTCCATCATTGCCCTTCTCAGCTTCTCATTTTTCCCTAATTTCCCCTTCAGGCTCCTCCTGTTTTCTCAGTCCTTGATTTCCTCTTAACTGCCTTCAGACTCCTCCATTCCCCCTTTCTTTTTCCCCTCAGATTTTTGTTTTCCCTTATTGTCTCCTTATTTGCCCCTCAGTCTACCTCCTTTTTCCCTCTTTCTCACTTTACTTAGTGTCCTCTGAATGACCTTCAGTCTCCCTCAGTTTTCCCCTCGAGTTTAATTTTCCCCTCTGGATCTCATTTTCCCCTCATTTTCCCTCACTCTCCCTCCTTCCCTCTGGATCTCCTTTTCTCTTGATCTTCCCACTCAGTTTACCTTGTTTTCCACCTCAGTCTCCCTCAGTTTTCCCCTCGAGTTTAATTTTCCCCTCTGGATCTCATTTTCCCCTCATTTTCCCTCACTCTCCCTCCTTCCCTCTGGATCTCCTTTTCTCTTGATCTTCCCACTCAGTTTACCTTGTTTTCCACCTCAGTCTCCCTCATTTCCTTCTCAACCACCCTCAGTCTCCCTCAGTTTTCCCTTCCGTTTCTCATTTCCTCCTGAATTTTTCATTTTCCTGTCCTTTCCTCTCAGTTTCACTGTTCCCCCTCAGTGTTTCCCATTTTGCTCCTGTCCATTCCACCTTTCCCTGCTGCCTTGGGGTACCTCCAAGCTTTGGGCCCCACAACTTCCATTTCTGCTCCTAGTGGGGAGATTTCATAGTTCTGGTGTCCCCGCTTTAAAAGGTGTATCAGTCTGTTGGAACAAGTCCAGAAGAGGGAGATGAGGATGACCCAGGGTGCTGGGTGAGAGAGCTGGGATTGTTGAGCATGGAAAAGGGAAGTCGCTGGTTTGACCTTATAGCAGTCTTCCAATATTGGAAGGGAAACAACAGGAAGGCTGAAGAGGGACCTTCTCTCTTTACAAGAGAGTCCAATGGCAGGACAAGGGAACAAGGGAAAGTGGCTTTAAACTGAAGGAGAAGAGGTCCAGATTAGAATTTAGGAAGACATTCTTCGGTATTAGGGTGTACAGACTCTGGAATAGCCAGATAGGTTGTGGCTGCCTCCTCCCTGGAGATGTTCAAGGTCAGGTTGGATGAGACTTTGAGTCACCTGGTCTAGTCAAGAGGCACTCCTGCTCATGGCGGGGAGGTTGGGTTAGATGATCTCTCAGGTCACTTCCAACCTAAGCCATTCCATGATGTGTAGTGCAGATGGCCCAGGGATTCCTTGAGTAGCATCAAGCCATGGGCTCAGCTGGGTGAGGAGATTGGAGGTCAGTGTGGAAGCTGGGGAGGGAGCTGCTGCCCACAACCAAGGCACCAGGAAAAGCCACCAGCCCCATGCTCACAGCTTTCTCAGCAATACTGACTCTGAGAGTGACATTTCCATCTGAAAAACGGCTGTTACTTATCTGTCCCTAGCTACCAGTTCCTGCACTGGGGTTTGTGAGCCTTAGCAGAACATGCACTGCCCTGACAAGAGCAGTTTGGAACTGTTCCTCAGAAGTTCCAGGTGAGAGGCAGATTTGTATGGTGCAACTTGCTTGTTGTAAATAGTTTGTTGATCTTGGTGGAAGGTGGAAAAAATCTTGTCAGCTGATGCCGCTGTGTGTGTTGCTTGCTCATAGCCACAGGCGAGGATTAATCGGTTCCCAAATTGTTCTAAAGAGCCACTTTACCTCATCAACGAGATAGAGGACATTAGTAGAGCAAAATGCTTAATCGCTTCAGTTAACAACAACAACAACAACAACAAAGAGCCTGATTTGGATTCTTTTAAGTGCCCCGGTTTTCTTTTTCTGTGTTTCTGTCTGATGCAGCCCCAAGAGGCAGCTCCTCGGACAGTCTCTTTCTTGTCGGTTCAGACGGGGCCTCTTTCTCTGGGAGTTCTCATTTGTATCGTAATTGTGGACGTTATTCCCATGCATGTGACTCCTAGGGCTAAATCTTTTCTTCCAAACTCCCAGTCCTGGCTATTGACTCACAGTCCAGCATAGTTACTCTCTCCCAGGCCTGAATCTGCTCTGGAGACTGCTTTGTTTTTCCCAAGTTTGACTGTCCTCTCACACAGTTGAATGTCCTCCATGTGCTCGAGATGTTGCTCAGACACAAAAGACCTTCAACTTTTTCCTTTTCCTGACAATTGACCTCTTTCTTCCTCAGAGACATCATGAGGATTTTTTTTTTCATTCCCATTGATGACAATCTTTCTGTGCCCATATTAGTTTTGTGCTCTCTAGGACTGCCCTACACAACTTCTGGTTTACACACAAGTTGCTCCTCCAGCTGCAGCTGCCCTGTGGCCTGGTGTGGGATCATCCAAATCAGAATGGGAAACCCTCCAACTTTCATGGGTCCTCAGGTTCAATACAAGGCATTAAACCTGACTGCAGGAGTTGGGGTGCCCTGTTTGTTATAATGCTGCCCACTCCAAGCCAGTGGCCCAGTGCTCTGCACTGGGGCAAGTAGAGTGAGTGTTTTAATGTAAAGTGTGCTTTACTGGGAAACTGCTTGAGGAGAGAATTTTCTGTAACCAGCAGCAGTTCTGAATGGTTTCAAGCCCAAGGTCTGATTCTGTTGCTTTAGGGTTTGAGGCCCCTCACTCACTCCCAGAAGGACTCTGAGGGGCTGAAGAGGGTCCGGAGAAGGGCAGCAAAGCTGGGGAAGGGTCTGCAGCACCAGTGCTCTGAGGAGGGGCTGAGGGAACTGGAGGGTTGAACTGGAGAAAAGGAGGCTCAGGAGAGATCTTCTTGCTCTCTAACTGTCTGAAGCTCAGGATGTTGGAGCCAAGTAGGGGTAGGTCTGTTCTCCCCAGGAACAAGTGACAAGACATGAGGAAACAGTCTTGAGTTGCCCCAGGGGAGGTTTGGGTTGGGTGTGAGGAACAGTTAGTCCCTGAAAGGTTGCCTAGGGCAGGGACACTGCTAAGGTTGAAAAATTATGGGGATGTGGTGTGAGGGATAGAGTAAGTGACCCAGCAGTGCTGAGGGAGCCGTTGGAATTGATGAGCTTAAAGCATTGTTCCCCCCAAACCAACACTGTGGTTGTATGGTCAAATTTATCCCAATTTTCTTTTAAAGCTCCTTCCACAGAACAAACCCCTGGAGAGCCAAGGGTGGATTTGTCAGACTCTGGAGTTCCTTGGGAGTTTCAGGTAGTGCTGGGGCAGGTGGAGCCAGCAGCTACCCAGGCTCCTCCAGACTTCTAATTCTGGGGGACATCTGAAGCTGTCAACTCGGTGCCTTCCCACCCAAGGCAGCCGTGGGCTGAACTCCTCTCTCTTTAGATGCATTCCAGCAACTTGTGGGTTTTGCAGTAAGTGTCTACAAATCCAATTAGTGTCTTTTCTTTGTGGTAGTGGGTGCTGGCAGAGCTCTGCTGTGCTGCTGCCATCTACAGTAGAGCTGGTGCCAATGGATAAGAAACATCTCGTTTGCATATGCAAATATGCAAATGAACCACAACAGCTCTTCCTTATTTCCTTCCCAGAGTCTTGCTTCAAAGATCTGTTGCCTGGGACTGGAAGGTGTCTTGTGTTTCATCTTGCTTGGCCCACTGTAAGGGACAATTCCAAGGGCTGGGTTTGACCCCCAAGAGCTGGGGATAGAGAGAAACAAAGTGCAAAAGAAGACTTTACGCTGCACTTTTCCCTTCTTGAGACAGTGAAAGCCAAGGGTGGGAAAGATTTCTGGTACATTTCCCTGAGCTATAGGCATGGGAAGGTACAAAACGTCTTTTCCCCTCCCCACCCCTACAAAGCCCTGTTTGCTTTACAGGCCAGACCTAGCTGATCTTGCGGAGTGAAGGAGGCAACAACTGGAGTGTTTGGAAAAAGAGGAGTCCACTCTAAGGCCCTGTTTGTGTGAGTCTGTGTGTTTGCAGCTGGCCCTTGGAGAAAGAAGTTTGTTTCTCTTTTTCCTCACTCATTATTTTCTCATTAATAATTTAGGTGCATCTTCCCTGTTTCCAGTCCTGAACTGAAGACCACAACTTCTGCAGTCAGTCTGTGTGTCCTATGGTTTAGCCACCAGCCAGCCCCCAAGCCAGGCTGTCTCCCCTATGGAAAAAGTCAGGCTGGGTGAAAAAGGATCTTTTACATTAGAGTCCCATAGACCTTGTATTGGAGCAAGATTTCTCCAAGATGTTCCTCCAACACAATTGCGTGGGAAGACCCCTGTGCTCTCTCCTGGGTCTAAGTGTTCTGCTTGAATCTGTTGGTGTAATTTGTGTGTTTTCTGCAGAAAAGTTTAAAGTTTGGGTTTAAAAAGTTTGAAAAGGAAAGTGGTTTCCCTCCCCCACCATTCCTCCCCTCTTCTCCCCCATTGACAACTTCTAGCTTCTTCTTCACTTCTCTCCATCTTGGACTGTTTGGAGCTGCGTCACTGCTTCTGAGAGGGAAGATTATCACTGCTGGGAAGGTTATTGCTCCTCAAGGTGAAGAAAATTTATGATAAGTGGGAAGATTCACCTGGACCTGGAAAGACTGAGAATTCTGACCTTTGAAGGTTAATGAGGATCAAGACTGAAGTCAGGCAACCGCAGTGACATGAGAGAGAAGCTGTAACGAAGACAGCAATAAAGATGCCTTGGGTTTTTTCTGTCTCGGTTCAGTGTAGGAGCAGTGTGACAAAGCTCTGTCTGTGTCTGTGTCTTGTGTGGAGTTTTCTCTGATCTGGGGTGGGGGGTGTGTTTGTGTGTGTGAATGAAAATGTCCTGGTGCCTTTCTTCCCCAAACTGAGTCAGTTGTATCAGTGCTGGCAGATCTATCAGTGGGTTCATTAAAAGCTCCCCCTGTGTCTGATGCTTTAGATGGGAGCTCTTGGTTGAACCAGAGTTGGGGTCTCTGATACATGACCCAGGTGAGATCCAGATAAGGACAGATAAGGATCCCTGTGGGGATCCAGATAAGGACCTACACACAACACTACTGTTGTGCCTACCTCAGTAAGTCACTCCACCACCTTCTCTTACCAGCTGCAAAATTATTAGAGCAGTCTTCATCTACCTTCATGAAATCATCTGATGAGCCAGCTGTTTCCAAGATGAACATCCCTGGTACTTACCATGGCTTTGTCCATTGTTGTCCTGTCCTTATGTGCAGCCCTGAGTCTCAGATCAAAAGAGGATTTGGTGTCGCTTTGGTTTGTCCATGACTAGCTGTGGCTTCTCTTGTCTTCAGCCCAGACTTTTCTCTGTTGGCTGTGAGGGAAAAAAGGAGATGGAAGTGTCAGAGAGAAACTATGAGTGAGTTCTGCAGTGACACTGGTTCTGATGTAGCAGGGTCCTGCTCTGCTAATCAGTGTTGGGATCCCTGCAGGGAAGCGTCTTCCTTCAGATCAGCTGTTAATCCCAGCAAATCCCTCAGAATGCTTTGGCTTTGCTTGTGCTCTGCCTTCCCTGCAGTTCACACTCTGCGCTCCAGTATTCACAGCACATATTTAACGCCAGGGTTCTGTAGCCAAAGTCCAGATTGTTAATCGCCAAAATCTCTGATTGCCAAAAAGATACTCCTAACAACTAGCTGCATCTGGGACAAATTAGAGACAGCTTGGAAATTCTTCAGTTCCCTTATTAATGAAGGACTTGGTAGAAATAAAACCCCACACTATAACACAGTTGAGCTTAACTAAGTTCCTTTTGTGCTCGAGGAAAAAATCTAAATTATAGCCTAGTGGAGCTCCTGAAAAATGCAAAAGGCTTTTAACTTACAGTAACCCCTCAAACCAGAAGGAAGAGGGAAATTTTTCCTAGTTAAGTGGGAACACAATGTGAATTTATTTTATTCTCTCTGTGCATTTAACGCCAGTGAAAAGAGCCAGATGAATAGTCACAAAACACGTCATTGCCCTTGCAGATGCAGCATGGGCAGCACAAGCATCCTCAAACTGCCCTGCCAACGTGCTTCAGTTCTGAATGAGAGGGACCAGCTTTCTGGGTGAGAAAGAAGTCTGCCTCTATTCAGCCCCCGACCCCTCTGCTCAAGGCTGCTAATGAAGGGGCCTCATTAACACCAAAGGTGAGCTTGGCACTATAATGGAGCTGCTGGGCCACTGCAGGCTGCATTGACACCTATCAGTTCCTTTCCCCCAGCTAATTGAGCAGCCATGAGATGACAGTACCTTTCTCTTCTCCTCTGGAGACAGAGGTCAGCTTTTGCCAAGTGATGTAACAGGCGGTGTTGTGCCAAACCCACCCACCTGCTGGCTGGATCTGCCGAGAAGAGAGTTTCACAGGCCTGATTTGTCCGACGCTGAATGCAGGCTGCTGGCAGAAGACGGGTCCAGGCACCTTATGTGCCTGTTAGAGCAAACACAATCGCAGTACAATAGGAGAGAGGGAGGGAGATTCAGTGCTGAAATGGATGTCTGCTTTGCGTGGGGCTGCTTTTGGTTGATGCCAAAGGCTCTGAGAGGTGAGAAAGGGGCCACTGTCTGAGTGGTGGCTGTGACCCCAGGCAGAATGACCTTTAGGCCACTGAAAAAGGACATAACAGGAGGAAATGAGAAGGAGAGTCTGAGCAGCACCAAATATCTTGTTAATTCTCTCTTCTGGACTGAGGAGTCCCAAAATTGAGTAGGAATTCCTATCCCAGGCAAACACATTCTCAGCTGTAACTTCTTCCAAGGCATTCCCGGTGTTTGGAGTTTCTCAGAGCTCTGTCATAGCAGCCTGGTGGCTACAAGTTCACGCCTGCTGTGTTTCTGAGCACCCTGAGCTTTAGCTCATCTTGTTTGTTGTTTTTTCCTCCAGCGTTTCTGCTTGTTCCAACACCAGTAAGCCAGCTTGATGGTTTCAGAGCAACTGGCTGTTCCTGACACCTGCAGGTGACCGATCTGATGGTTTGATGCCAGATCATGAGACACCCTGGAGCTGGTGGAACAGCGTTTCAGAGCCTGGGACATTCAAATTAATATAAATTCCTGATTTGGGAGAATTTGTGATCAGCTGCTCTCATGATAGACTCCAGCCAAACAAAGCTGTTTTGCTCAGTGTGACATAATTTTTCACCTGTCTACACAGCAGCTGGGGGAGGGGGTTGCCACATATGTAAATGTATACAAACCAGCCCTAATCTCCTCACACAGGTATGATGGCAGTGCAGATAATCCTCCACACTGCAGTTTGGGCTCTGCAAACTCGCCTGTGACTCAGGGAGACTTCTGTGACTTCTGGCCCTGTCATGCTGAAATTCATCCCACTGAAACTCTTGCTGATATCACTCCCTCGGTGACAGCTGCACACCTCAGTGAGGTGCTGGAGCAACAACGGCAACAAGGATGGTGAAGGGTTTGGAATACATCTCCGATGAGGAGTGAGTGGGGGAGCTGGGGTTGTTTAATCTGGGGAAGAGGAGTCTGAGGGGAGGCCTTATTGCTCTTTACAGCTCCTTGAAAGAAAGTTGCCGTGAGAGCAGGGTTGATCTCTACTCAGGGGAAATGGCCTCAAGTTGTGCCAGAAGGATTTAGTTTGGGTATCAGGAAAAACTTATTTACAATCAGAGTTCAGTGCTGGAACAGGCTCCTCAGGGAGGGAGCTGAGTCCCCAACTCTGAATGTGTGTAAAAATCATTTGGATGTGGTGCTCAGAGACAGGGTTGAGCAGCTGGTTGTTAAGAGATAGGGCAGTAGAGTTAGGTCAAGTTTGGATGATCTTGAAAGCCTTTTCTAACCTGAGCAATTCTGTGATTTCTGTGAGTTCTGATTACAGCAGCATTCCTGCTCTAGCAGTGCAACTCTGCTCAGGCAGCTCTGTGCTTCATTTTGTCCCATAAAGCCCCAGGCAGGGCAGTTTGAAGCAAGACAGCTCCAAATACAGAGTGACACCTGATAAACTGTGTCCTGGGCTGCTCCCAGCAGTCTGCAGCAGATCAAGGAAGGGGATGCTGCCCTCTGCTCTGCTCTGGTTAAATCCCCCTGCAGTACTGGGTCCAGCTCTGGGCTCCTCAACCCAGGAGGGACCTGGAGCTGTTGGAGTGGAGACAGAAGAGGCCACAAAAATCACCTGAAGGTGGAACCTCTGCTGTGGAACAATCTGGGAGAATTGGGGATGTTCAGCTGGAGAAGAAAAGCTTTTGGGAGTCCTTAGTATGGTCTTTCAATGCTTAAAAGGGTCTGTAAGAAAGATGGGAACAGTTTTTTAGCAGGGACTGCCATGACACAGGGTGATGGTTTGAAACTGAAACAGGAAGATTCAGAGCAGATACAAGGAATTTTTGATACTGAGGGTGGTGAGACCCTGGCCCTGGCTGCACAAATAGGTGGGAGAAACCCCACCATTGGAAACATTCCAGATCAGGTAGGACCCTGGGGCTCTAAACAACCTGATCTAGTTGGGGATGGCCCTGCTCCCTGAAGGAATTTGGACGGGGGAGAGCTTTGAAGGTCTTTTCAACCCAAACCAGTCTGTGTGTCTGTGAAACACTATTTCCGTCATCATCATCAAATGGTTTGGGTTGGAAGGGACCTTAAAGGACATCCAGTCCCAACTCCCTGCCATGGGCAGCAACACTTCCCACCAGACCGGGGTGCCCAGAGCCCCATCCAGCCTGGCTTTGGACACTTCAAGGAATTGAGCAGACACAACCTCCCTGGGCAACCTGTTCCAGGGCCTCAGCATCCTCAGTGTAAAGGATTTCTTCCTAATATCTAATCTCAGTCTCCCCTCTTCTATCTTACAGCCCTTTCCCCTCATCCTGTCATGACAACCTCTTGTAAAAAGCCCTTCCCCAGCTTTATTATGGTCCCCCTTCAGGTACTGGAAACTGCTATAAGGTCTTCTCAGAGCCTTCTTTTCTCCAGGCTGAACAACCCCATAGTAGAGGGGCTCCAACCCTCTAATCATCCTAATGGCCTCCTCTGGACCCACTCCAACAGTCTGATGAACTTCTTGTTTGGGGGCTCCAGAATTGTTCACGGGACTCCAAAAGGGGTCTCATTTTGACCAACACAGGTAGAATCGAGAGTTGTCTCCATACTGTGAAAACAGAGCTCTAACTAATTCCTTCCCTTTGTTGCTCAGACATCAGAGCAGGGTGTGGAACACACACTCAGAAGCGGGGCCCTTACACAGATATCTCGTATGCTATCAATATTTTAGATGGATGAAGAATCCAATCAATTTGGACACGTTTCATGCCATTTTGAACTGCATTATGTAAACACTGCAGATGCAGCCGCTTTCCTCCGCTGCCGGGGCATTTTTATATGCTACGAGATCTATTTTCAATGTATGCGTGAAATGTGTCAGGGAACATCTGACATATGTGGGAAACATATTCCTGTGCCGTATGGGCAGTGGCTAAGGTCGTTCATGAACAGCTTGAAAACCGCAATCATTTGCATATGGATACAGAGCTGTTGGGAGGCTGATCCCATTGTAGGGGAATGCGGGGTATGTCCCAGGTCCCTGTAGCTCACTGGGAACATCAGTACTGTTGGACTCACAGAATCATCCAACCATTTAAGTTGAAAAAGTCCTTTAAGATTATTGAATCCAACTGCTCCCCCAGTACTGCCAGGTCACTACTAACTCTTGTCCCTCACCCCACAGCTCCACAGCTTTTCAACCCATCCACACGCTGGCACTCTGCCACTGCCCTGGGCAGCCTGGGCCAGGCCTGGGAAACCCTTATGGGGAAGAAATTGTTATTTTCTGTCATCCTGGGAGAAGAGACTGACCCCAACCTCTCTCCAACCTCCTGGAGAGTCAGTTCCCTCAGCTGCTCCTCAGAGCACTGGTGCTCCAGATCCTTCCCCAGCTCTGTTGCCCTCATGCTAAGTTCTGAGAACCAATACAAATAATGAAAAGTGTTTAGTGCCTGGAAATCTTCACCTATTCCTTATAACAGAATCTTGTAATTGGGTAAGAAAATCATTGGCTTTGTGACCCTATGCTCTGTAATACTTTGATCATTGAAAGTCATCCTTGCTCAAGGCATTTTTCTCCATTACAGAGCAGATCTTGTTCTGCCTTTCAAGCATCACTTCAGATTGGAGCAGCAGCCTGTGCTGGGCTGAGTTAGGATGCCTTGGGGATGGTACCATTGAGGTCAGAGCGTGGCTTTGATCCATATGGAGGTCTTTCGTACGGCTGTTGAACGTTAGCCAACATTACACGAGTAAATCTTTAAGTCTGACAAGATGATTCATGATGAATAACAAATCCAACTTGTTGCCATTTTTGCTCGCTTTCACAGATTTGCTTTTGATTTCACTTGGCAGTGCTCTGGTGGATGTTAATACTTGGCAATATTGGGACAGTAAACAGTAAGATCTCACATATCTTCATTTTTGCGTTTTCACATTCCTGTTCTTCATTGATTATTTTTTAAATTGCTCCCAGAAAGCACTTGGAGAAATATTGCAGTTTGCACTTTATTGGCATGACATGGCACCGTTTCTGGCTCCAGCCCAGGAAAATATAGTCCTAAGTGTAAGTACGTGCCGTTGATATCAATGGAATTATTCATCTTCTTAAAATTAAACATATGCTTCCACATTTCAGTGAACTGTGACAGCTGGTCTCTTACGGAAGGGCCTATCTAAATAAATGCAGCATTGGTTGCAGATTGTGAGTTTTCTAACCCAATACTGCTTTTGGAGAAGGCTTCAGCGTTAGAGATGAACCTTTGCCTTTTGTTAAACATTTCAGAAGGGCCTGGCTCACTTTTACGCTCAAACACACATTTGTACAAACCCACGTGCTTCAGAGAGCTCATGAATTGGGAACTGAGGCACTGAATGTTCATAGAAAGTGAATAAAACAACAACAAAAAAAGGGAACAGTCCTAATTGAAACCATGTTTGGAGCTGTGGTGTGAGGGCACAGCAAAACTAATCCTTCCAGTCGAGGTGTTTTGATAGCAGCTGTTACTGGGGAACTGAAGTTATTTGAACCACTTTGTCAGACAAATGGGAACTGCTTGTTTTTCTTCTGGAAACGGCAGTGAGAATGTCTCACGGAGTGCGACCAAACCAGGGGGTTTTACAGCAATAGCCGAAGAAATCGTTTGATCTTTTGATTAAAGATAATTTCTTTGCCCACTGGTTTCTTTGCCCATGTAATGGCTGTGCTGCTCCTTAGTGGGAGGTGACTTTTACCCATGTCTCTGCTCTGATCAAAAAAACAACCCCAATGATGTGTGCAGCTGCCACGTGAGCTAATATAGAAGGACCCTGATTGCTGTAAATGCAGCGACAGAGTATTAACTGAAATACGACTTTCAGCTCATCAGGACCTGAAACCTTTCATCTGTCCAGAGCAGCCATCAATAGCTGGAAATCCCTGGCATTCATTATGTCCCTATAGCTAAATCTGTTTTATATGAAAAGTGGGTAGCAAGGGTGTAGGTAAACCAGGGAAAAAAGGAAAGGATCATCTTTCCTAGCAGTTGTGAGGGGGCTGTAACACAACTGCCGGCCTCCAGGTTGGAAATCCAGCATCAAATCTCTGGTGTAAAGTTGAAAGGATGAGACTTCTAGAGGTAATAATTCTTGGCCCTTATCTTTTTGTTTCCTGGGTTTTTTAGTCCTTCTCCTCCATAGTTTCAGACTTTTGACTGCAGACCTAAGAGATAAAAAAAAAATCAAGTTGAAGCTGAATCTATGTTGGTTTCACACAACTCCAGCAGAGGGTTCTTCAAATCAATTGTAAAGATTGCCAGGTTGGCATTAAAGTGCCTTGACCCAGCAAGATCCATTCTAAGCTTCAAACCTATTATCTTCTTCCTCTTTGAGACAGTCAACAAAACCAGATGTTTTAAGAAAAGCCTAAGAGACACTCCAGTGAAGCCATTCCTTCTCCTGGCCTTGATAAGAGCATGGACTGGGTTATTATTAATTAGTTCTGCATTATTTATGCGGGTCCGTGAACATGCAATGGCTCCTCCAGTTAAATCACTATGCTTTGAAAAGTTTCCAGCCTGCCAGCCAGATCCTGTAGTGTAACTCTGGAGTAGCAGGGAGGTTTGGTGTAGATGCACAGGTAAGGGTTAATGCTCAGTGCTGCGTTATCAACGTTATTATTTCTCTCCTGTTGCAATTGCATCAAAAAGGCTATCATTTCACAACCTCTTTAGTCTGGCATCAGTTGAAAGAAGCAGCCTCCATCGTCTTCCTCATTCCTGCTCCTTTTTCAACCTCTTTTCTTGTGGGTCAGGCAGCCGCATGGGGAGCTGCATCAGGGAAACGATCCTGGGTTAAGGCTCATCTGGCAAGAATAAGGAAAGGTTTAATTTAACCAGCCCTAACTCAGATCCCCAGTGTGTGGCTGTGCAGCTCCTCCTGCCCTGCCTGTTTTCCTGTGTGGCTGGGCTGAGCTGCCTGGTTACCCCCAAGAGGCCCTCACACCACCAAGGTACTACTACAGAAGGAACCATCAGAACTCCCTGTGGCCTGGGGGGATTTGAGAAGGGAGTACTATTGCCTTTTGCCCTCTGAGTTCTCTCAGTTTTACCCATTCAGTGTGCTGGTCATCCCTGCAGGATCTCTTTCAGCTCAAGGTTAAAAAGCCCTGACCCATCCATGCCATCAACAGCCCCACTCGTTTTTGTGGGGTGTTTGTCAGCTCTGCCGAGCAGACTGCACCCCACAGCCTGGAGCTGTGGCTCCCTTGCAGGGAGCACAGTGCATCCCCAGCAGCTCAGGACCTTTTGAGGTGCAACCCCATCCTCAGATAACCCTGTGCAGCCCTGGGGACACCAAGACCATAGGCACTCACCGGTCTCAGGGCTGCTTTGCTTTCTCAGGCTGCAACCCTGCTTGAAGCAGGAGGCCCTGCCTCGGGCACTGCAGTCCTTTTAAAGCTGCTTTGTGGGTTTCTTTTCTTTTCTCTCTTCTTTTACTCCCCCCTCCCAGGTTCCCAGGGCTGGGGATTCAGCTTCTGGCTTCATCCAGAAATCCCTGAGGGTTTCAGATCCCCACGAGGCCTCTCAATGTCTTGATCTGCTTGAATAGGCATTTTTAACGTGGCCCCGGCTGTCATCGGGGCCTGTTACAGTCACTCAACTGCAGCAACATTGTTCTGGAGGCCGGGGCGCCCGGGACACCTCCCTTATTACCATACCACACGGGGGATTTTGCCGCTGGGTTTCTCTGCCGAGCATCACACCGGCTCCGTGGCTAGAGGTGGCCAATTAGCCCTTCTTGCCCACGCCCCAGCCTCCATCCCTTCTCAACTCTCAGCATCTCCATCCCACCGGGCTGCTGGCGCCTGTCCATCTCCGACGCTCCTGTTGGAGGTGAAGGTGACCCCCTTTTCCTGTGCCAGGCTCCCTGGCAACGCGGCTTTTCTTTGCGAGTGGCCTCCTCCACCCCCTGACGGGGAGAGGGGCTGTGAAAGCCCCGCTGCACTTTTGAACTTGCTGCCGACGCGCTCAGTGGCTGCACCGGGCAGCCTCGACGGAGGGGCCAAGCCCAGCGGGGACCCCGTGCAATTGCCCAGAAGTTATTAATAGGCTGCAGAAGAATGCGATGGGCTGGGGAAGGGGTGAGGTGGAGGGGAGAGCGAGAAGGAGCAGCTAACGGGAGCCAGTGTGATGAGGGGAGAGGCAGGAGTGACTGCCTGCAGGAGACACAAAGACAAACAGAGACGATGGGGACACTGACACGGGTGAGGCCAAGGCTGGAGCTCCACGTCCCCTTTGTTCTGTACCTTGTTCTATCCCACCAGTGGCCATGCTGGTAGAGCTGGCTGACTCCAGTGCTGGAGGATGGAGAGGGAAGGGGGACCAGGCCTGGGGGTTCAGTCCCTGCACAAGGCATCCCTTTCCCAAGATGAAATATTGCGTAGGGTTCATGAGCCAAATTTGCCATCTAGTGGCTCTGGGGACCATTGCAGAGGGACCCACGTGCCCACAGCAGCCATGGCACAGATGATGTATGGCAACTTCTCCTTCAGAGGTCAAGCCCAAGGTGCTTCTGCTTTACTCAGAGGGACCCTAGAAGCCCGTGGTCCCTGCAGTGATGTTACCCTGGTCTGGCTGCACTGCAGGGACCCAGCCAGGCTCTCCAGTGCTGGTAACCACTGGTTGTACAAGAACATAGCCCCACGGCATGGTTCACCTCATTACCAAGTGCACCAAGAACAGGACTGTCGTTCATCACTGTGAGGAGGCTCTGTGTCTGTGACACAGAGTGGCCTTTTTCTGAGGTTTTATGTCTTCTCTTAGTTCTTGCAAAGGTATCAACATGCTTATATAATGAGCTGGCACCTTACCTCATTCTCTGCCACCAGCCAGACTTTTCCACAAACAGTTGAGCCTGCAAGTTACACAAGGCCATGGGAAACTGTCAGAGCTAGGGAGGAACTAAGGCCACTGGGAAGTGGAAAAGTAGTAGAGCTGGGAGTAGAGCACCCCAGGACCCCAGCCAGCAGAGCTTCTTTGAGTTGTCACCCAGAATGATTTCTCTTTATAAATAGCTCTGCCTGCTCAGAGAGAGCTTTGGCCACCCTATCTGTGGGAGATGCTGGTAGGTAATGTGTGATTGTAAAATCACAGACTGGCTTGGGCTGGAAGGGACCTTCACAGTCTGTCTAGTTCCAACCCAGAGACAGCAGAGACCAGGTTGCTCAAAGCCGTGTCCAACCTGGCCTTGAACATTTGCAGAGACATGGTGCAGCCAGGGGAAAGAAAGGGGCCTGGTGCCTGTCAGTGTCCATAGCTTTAATGCACAGCCTTCCAGAGCAAGACCACATACATCAATAAATAAAATTAATAATGATAGAGAAGCCCCAACGACCCCAGCTGTCACCAGTTTGGCTTCTGTGTTCTCCACTGTGCTCATGTCAGAAAGGGGTGCTGCTGCTTGACTAATGCAAAAGACACAGAAGTACCATCTCCCTCCCCTTCTCAGTGGGGACCTGCTGGAGGAGGAAACCTTCAGTTTCCCAGACTGGACATCAGTCTGGGCGATGTCTTCTAAGGCACCTCTGGGCTCCCACCTTGCTTCGTGCCCAGCATCACAGCTGCTCCCTGCCCCATCTGCCAGCCACATTGCTGCAGGACAGGGGCACAGCCGAGGCCTTCCAATGCAGATGCCCCTATGTGCATCACACCTTCTGCCCAAGGGATGCCTGAGGGCAGCCAGCTCTAGCACTGCTTGTGAGGTTCCTCCAGGGCAACATAAGGCACCACAACAGGCCAGGAGTCGCTGGGCCAGTATCCAAGCTTTGGCCTGAACGATGGCATCTCATAGGTGACATCAAAGTAGATGACCAGTGGGCAGCAGTACAGGAGGGACAGGGCTATCAGCACATGCCTGGAAAGGAAAGCAAAAGGGGATTTGCTGGACAGGGTGAACTCCATCTGTTCCTCCTGCACCTTGCAGTGGTGTGTGGCTGGTATTGTCACCATGATAGAGCCAAGGGGTGAGGCGGTGACAGACAAAGCCCCTTGTAATGCACAAGAGCTGCAGGGAATGGGAGTCCTGCAGAAGAAATCCTGGAAGAAGTCTGTGATTTAGAATGGGGACAATACTCTGCACAGAGGAGGTGGGGTTATAGAGGGGACTTACACCTCACAGCGACCCACCCATTCCACCTTGCTTGGCCTACCACAGCACTGCTGGAGATCTGTCCCAGTCATCCTAGTGAATTGTGAGGATGAAGCTGAGAATGTGCCTGTGTGCAGCAATTCCAGCCATGCTTGGCCAGACCCTCAAATAATGTTCATTCAGTCTGGCTGTGAAATAACTCCAAGAACACTGCACTTGGTGCAGCCTGCTTGGAGCAGATGCAGCCCTTTGAAAGCAAACTGGCACCTGGAGGGACCTGGAGAACAATTACACTTGCAAAGCACCGTTTGTCTGGTGAGGAGGAGAGAGGGGCTCTTAACCAGAGATTAAGACCAAATCCGTGCGCTGGGGCCAGGGTGAGTAGCATCATCAATAGCAATAGATGACAGGGAATGAGAGGCAGAGATGCAGCTTCTTTCTGGTCCAGTGTCACATCCTTGCTCCCATTTCTCTCTAGAAATCAAGACCCTGAAGTGTTTGGGCTGGGATTCCTGTCTGTACACTTGAGCCCTTACCAGAAGCTGTGGAAATAGGGGAAGTTGATGGCCTGCCAGAGCCCACAGAGCCATCTGTCACTTATCCAGCTGCTGATGGCCAGGACCCACCACATAATCATGACTGCAGCCATCCGGTGAACCCTCTTATCATTGCACCTGGAAGACACAGCAAGGGAGAGGAAAGACAGTGAGTTCCCAAGAGGGTTGATTCCTGTCTGAAAATGCTGATAGAGACCACCCCAGAGAGCTTCTTCTGGAGAGTGTCCATCAGCCCACAAGAGCTGGACAAGCAGGACTTTGTATGAGGGTTTCTGATGTGCTGTGGCTGGAGATGATGCCAGATGTCAAGGCACTGCAGTCTTTTTCCTCAGGTCCTGGGGTGTTCTCCCAGTCCCACACTGGTTCCCAGATTACCCACAAAGGGGTAAGTGCTGCAGAGAAGGCAGCTTGAGAGAAGACACACTTGTCCCATGGCTTGTCCCCATTCTGTGTTGAACCAGACCAGGTGTCCTTCTTGTATACTACTGCTCACAGGCCTGCCTGTACCTTTTACTGGCCCCTCCTTGGCTGCCCGAAGACTTGGGCTCAGTTGTGACTTGTGCATAGTCACTATCATGGGTGACCCTGGCAGGAGCAGGCAGTGGACCTGCAGGTGACCCTTCCTTACTTTTTCAGCTCACGCCAAGTCAGGTAGAGCAAGTGAAAGGCGATGCAGTTGAGTGCATAAGCATTGATGGCAGGTTTGATGAAGGACATCAAGGTACTGATGATGGTGGTGACACCACTCAGCCAGATGAAATGCTTCCTAAAGGAAGAAGGGAGAGAGCATCAGTGCCTGCAGGGTTCACAGGAGGGCAGGATAAGCATGGAAAGGCTCCTGCTCATTGCCTGACAGAGGAAACCCCTCTGCAACTCCATTCTCTTTGCACATAGAATCATAGGCTGGTTTTGATTGGAAGGGACCTTAAATATTGTAAGACTCCAACCTTACTGCCATGGACAGGGACACCTTCCACTAGATCAGGTTGCTCAAAGCCGGGTCCAACCTGGCCTTTAACACTCCCAGTGATGGCTGACCTCAGCCTTTGCCGAAGTCCTGGCAGGACGGTTGGGGTATCTGTTTATATCTGTGATATAAAGCCTCCCAGTTAGACAATGATAGAGAAGGGAACACAGCCCAGAAGGTCACTTGTTTGCTCTGGTGGAGGTGCCAGAGCAACGAGAGGCAAAGGCACCGGGGGCTTTGCACAGGAAAGGGCTGCGAAGCAGGAATCCAGCAGGGTAGGGGCTCGAGCCTGGCAAACTGCAGATTTGGGCTGACTGAACAACAATGGGGCTCCGAGGGGCCTTTCACATGCAAATCCCTGCCCAAGTGCCTTCCTCTCTCCCCCTCCACGTCTCCACAGTGAACTCCTGGTGACCTCTTCTTCAGCATGGGAAGAGCAGGCTAGAAGCAGGGCTTAGGAGGCTTCTAACGGGTCCCATCCTTTGAGCAGAGCTCAGCTGGGTTCCAGTTTCTGCTGCTCCATGCTCACCCAGCATCTCCATCCTTTCTTCTGAGCCCTGCCAGCCCTCTCGCCAACAACCTCTGAAACGTGAGGTGTGAGTCGGGATCTGCTTGTCCTATGGGAAACCTCATCAACCATCGGCAAAAGTTCTTTGGGGATGTTGGGGGATGCTGTAGTGGTTTGGCAGCACCAGTAATTGAATCTCAGTGTTCAAGAATATTGAATTTCCTAATTAATTTTGAAATTCTTCATACAAAGTTGCCTGTGCAGCTTCGCAAGGACAGCTGAGCACAGTCCTTCCCTGTGGGAGGTGTTCCTACTCCTCCTCTGTCAGCACAACCACCACTGAAGGATGTGAGATCTGGTTCCAGAGCAAACTGCCGTAACCTCAGTGATGATGCCTCACAGGGGACCTGGCTGGGGGGAATCTGTGGGCCACACACATCAAAGTTGATGTCCCCTCCCTCCCCTCAGAATCTACAACCTCTGTCCCCTACAGTCATACCTGCTCTTGATGAACCTAGGGAAATAAACCTTTGGGTACCAAAAGGAATAGGCCACGGCCAGTGTCCAGAGGATTGAGAGCTCATCCAGGAGTTGTCCCAGGTAGCTCAAGGTCATGTGAAAGTACATGGAGAAGATACCTGCAAAGAGCAAGGACAGTCCATGTCAGCAGAGCTCCATCCTCACACAAGTCTGTCTGGCCTGGCAAGTCTTTAGGGGCCATTCCTAAAGACACACCACTCCTCAAAAGCAGGGCACAGACCTTAGTGTCTATGGACCTCTGAGTGAGTCAGTCCACACAGCACCACAGGGTTTTACTGGGCTGGAAGCTGTGAGTCCATGGGCAGCAGGAACTGTGAGCTGTAGGGCTTGTGGTTTGGTCTCCCACCCCGGCTCGACCTTGTACTTTGGCCACTAAGAACCAGCCTTCAGAGGTGTCAACGAAGGAACAGTCAGGAACTCCGGTAACCTGTCTGGGCTTCTCACACCCTTGGCACCCACCTACACAGAAGAGCAGTCCAGAGATGAAATACAATGGCAAGGCGCGCTGCTGCAGGTACTGCCAGTTCAGGTAGAGCAGGGCAGGAGAAAGGACAAAGAAGCTTACATTGCTGATCTGCAAAATAAGAGCCACATTCAGCGTATTATTGCATGATCTTGAGCAACAACCATCCCACCACGTGCCTCTGTGTCTCTCTGTGACAAGGATACCAATCTCTAGTGGAAAGCATCGTGTGTGGGTAGGTTTTACTCTTGGCATGAGGCAGAGGTGTTTCTGGCGAAGTGAGGCTGGAACTGGAAGGACAACTATTGCTGTAACAGCAATCTGCTCTCCCTGCAGACACCTCTGGGGCCAGCAAGCCCAGGGCAACTGGTGTAACCCCTCTTGGGTGATGATTTGGCTTCAGCTGCCCAGTGTATTCAAGAAAGTTGCCAAAGCTCTTCTGTTTGCAGCCATCTCCCTCTCCTGCCAACCCAGACCTGCCAGGAACTCCCTGAGTGGCTTCTGCCACTTTCAGCCAGTAACGAGGGGTTGGGTGAGTGTGAAGAGCTAAAACACCACAGCAAACCAGTCAGGAAAACCATAGTTAGCTGGGAGGGGGGTGCGGTGGAGAGCAGCAGGACAAGCAGGATGCTGGTAGTTGGGAACAGGCAGGATTGAGGTGACATCCTGTAGTGTCATATGTGAAGCTGCCTGGCCTGGGGGGGGAGGTGTTCTGGACACCAGTAATTATGTGAAGTCATAAACCTCCTTTAAACGTACCGGGCAGATGAATGCAGAGAAATCATTCTGCTTTGATTCCTAACTTGGCAAAATTGCTGCAATGACAGAATTTTATTTGTCTGGGAAGTGGGGGGTGATACTGGGAGAAGAGGGTATGTATAGCCCTGCAGCAATGGGGAAGTGAAGTTTGCGATAGTCCTCTCTGTGTTCTTCTTCCTCTGGCTTTTCCACCTCCTTCTGCAGTAAAGTGGAAGTGCAGACTCCCCAGGGAAAATCTTTCTGCTCATGACAGGTTGGGACCATGGTGCCATGTTTTACCTGCCAGACAGCTCTTTGGGGCTTAAGAAGAGCCAGGCAAGGCCATCTGCTCAAACACCATTTGACTTTCATCTCACCCTGACAATCCTTTTCCTTTCATCTTCCAGCTAGATGCTGCTCCAAAGCCCAAGCCTGGAATCTGACCTCCACAGCTGGAGTCTCACCCCTTGGCAGCCCTTACATGCCCCAGGTACAGTGCAGAATTGACACAGGGCTTGTGACATCCTGCGGGATTGAAGTTTATGGTAACGGGGCTGCAAATCACAGGGATGTTACCGTGTGTGTGAAACACGCCTGCTCGTAGTCCAGAGGGAAACACAATTCATGCTTAATGTGAGGTCTCTATTCCCTTTAACACCTGCCGATTAATCTTGGGTTTCACTGAGGCTCTCACAGAGCAAGTGGATGCTGCCATCAACAGCAGTCCTCAGGCCAAGTGGATGGGGTTTCTGTAGGTGCTTATAGTCAAACCCAGGCCTATTCCCCTTCCAGCTATGAAAGAAGTGCTGGTCCCCCTCGTACACTTGAGGTTAAGCAGTTCGGAAATGACTGAGAAACCAGATCTTGTGTTAACTAACAGGTGCATTACAAAGATTATGGTTTTTTTGCCCTGTGAAGTGGTTACAGAGGCTTTTGGATGACAAGCAGGGGTAGCAAGAGAGACAGTGCTTGCAGCAAAGGCAACGGCATGCAAGTGCCAGCAAGTACATTGGGGTGAGGAAATGTGGCAGCAGCTTGAGGTTGCGTACAGAGAGGTCTGGATCCCAGCTGCGGTGGGCATTGCGACAGTGTCATTAATTACATGATAGCAATGTTATCGCTTCATTAATTCAGTATGAGGTGTGCAAGATCAGATATTGGAGGGGAGGAATAATCAGGGGAACAATGCCAATAGGGTCAAAATTATGGGAATTTCTTGCACAGCAGCCAGCCTTGGAATTGAGCAGGGGAGCCTCTGCAAAATCACATGAGGGAGTGACATGGGGTCTTCGTCATTTATCAGAACCAAGCTCTCATTTGTAGGAGCTTTCTTCCACCTTCTCTCTAGGATGTGGCAGCTCTATCCAATTGTTAGGAGGGTTTTGCAACCAATATTCCCATTATAAGGGTTTTTCAAAACCTCTTCTCATGCTGAATCCCCCAGCACAGCTTCCACTTATGCCTAGCTGGGTTGTACTGACCAGCAGGCACCAGCTCCCTCTGCCCAGAATGCCAGGGAGATAAGAGAATAGTAACCAAGCTGAGCTGTGATCTGAACTGAAGGAGTAGCTCACCCCTGTTGTTACCCCCTATGTGAATTCACAGTGGTGTCCTACCTCCTAATGAGTGTTTGTTGCTCTGGGACCCCAAGCCAAACCCACCTGTACTGGCACTTGTCTCTTTCACTGGAAGAAGAGCAAGAGTGGGATCAGTGACATGGCTCTAGTCTTGGTGCATTAACAGGGTGATGGGAAACTCCCCAGGGCTTCTGCAGTCCAAGATAGAAGAAGAAACATGTTTCCATCTACTACAAAGAACAAACCTCTGATTTGGACTGAAATGGGAGATGCTGGTTTGCAGAGCTCTGCCTGGCTCTGTGTTCACAGCAAGAGTGCAAGAGCAGCCAATCTCTTGAATCACAGAATCACAGAATAAACATGGTTGGAAAGGACCTACTAGATAACTGAGTTCAAGACAGGTATGTTTTGCAGTGAAAGGAGGTTTCTGCAAAGCTCTCTGGAGCTCATTCATTCTCTCAAAGGCCAGCGAACCAGCTTGAGCTGACAGAAGAGCCCACAGGGCCAAAGACAGAAGGGAAAACCTCAGAGGCTCTCCAGACCAGTACAACAAGTTCCTCATAGCCAGACCTGGGCTGCAGAGGATGAGGCAGCAAGTCCTGACACCTCAGTGTCATGTCAGTGCTTTGGGGCAGGAAACTGCTGTGAGTGTTTGCAGAGCATGGGGCAAGGAGCTGCTGCACTCCTGCATGCGTCTTGCTGGGCAGACAAGGGTGTGATGCCATGGCAAGGCTGAGCTCATGCAGAGGGACAGGACTCTGCCATGCACTGAAAGTGATAACTTCTCTTGGTGTATCTAGCTAATTTGCACCCACAGTTGAGCTTATCTCTAGCAATCGATAAAGCATCCGGTAGCACTGGCTGTACAGCCATGACAGAGCTGCTGCTGCTTTGCTAGAGAGGGCCTGCTGAGGGTTGGGGTGTCATTACCAGCATCCTGGATCAGTCATTTCAGGAAAGAAATGAGGGTAAAAAAGACAAGTCCCTGACTGATGACCCTCAACAATACTGTTCTGCTATAACAGCCAGAAGACAATAAATTTCTGGGTCACTGAGTCACTATAAATAGTTAGCACTTTGTGGCTCAACTGCATCCAATCATGAGCCAGCCTGTGTTATTAGGTACTTAAATACACTGTTTACATTCTCTGCTCATACCCTTGGTGCTTATTTCTAATAAAAAGCATCCAACCCTATCAGACCTGAGAGAGAGGGAGTGTGGCTGGCACAGAGGAATTCTCAGCAGCACATCACTACTGCTGCTGGCACAGAACTACCCTGCTCGAGCCCCAGGGCAGTGTCAGGAAGAAGATGCTGAAGAGGATGCTCAGTGCAGAAGCCCTGCTGACTTAGTGGTGCAGGAGTCCTGAGCAGGGGCTGGCTGGATTCCCAGCAAGTCTAAAACTCTGGCAAACTGACACTGAAGTCAATATTGATCTAATTATCTCAGGGCAGGCCAGCAAGATAAAGCCCATAAAGCTTCCCGCAGAGAGGAAGCAGGCTGAATCTGAATCTGGGGAATGAATGGAGGAGAGACGAAAGGGAGATCCAGGCTGGATCACAGCCGAGACAGTGCCCTGAGCCCCAGCTGGATCTGCAACATGCCGATTCACTGATTCTCTCCCTCCATCTTAGGCAGCTGGTCTGGTCCAATTTCTCTAGTCTCTTGGTCCTGCATGAAAGCCCAGAGCTGCTCCAAGGGAAAGAGCAGTGTATGCAGCTCATGAGGGGTGATGCCCATCTTTCTGTTTGATGCTCCTGCCTGCTTTTGGTTACAAGGTCTTGTCCTTTCCAAGCTCTTTCTCTGCCCTTTGTTCACATATTGAGGAACAAGGATTAGATTAATCCCTGGAGAAAATCCTGGATGGTTTGTGCTGCCCACATCTCTCTGTTCCTCAAAATCACCCTAGTTTGTGTCCATGCAGCAACACACATGGGGGAAGATTTCCCTTCCTGGAGTAAAGCTGTGTCTGAGTCCTACCCATTCTGGCAAAGCTGGTGCCTTCAAGAAGCTGGTGGTGAGGTATGGAAACAGAGGAGATGGCTAGGGCTAGCAGGGACCTCAGTTCAGAACTGAGTACAATTTTCAGGAATAGCTATATAGTTTAGAAAATTGTGCTCCAAAATAACCTTAGCTGGTAGGAGTTGATGTTTAATGGGAATTGGAGGACTTTGAGTCTAAAGGAAGCTTATTTGCATCTGGAAGAAGTTGGTCATGCCAGTGCATGCTGAGATGCTTCTCAGAGAGTTAAGGATCCTGAGCCACTTTGATGATCTGGGTGTAAATCAGGATCCTTGTACCATTGGGGTCTCAGGTCCAAAGATGCATTTGCTGCTGCCTATCTACTCAACTTGGAACTGAGACAAATTATCTGGAATGAGTTCTGGTTAAAGACATAACTTTCAGGCTTCCTCCTCTCTGTGGAAATCAGACCTTTAGTGATGCTGCAGGGACACTTCAAAACACAGAAGCCCTTGGCCTCTGCAGCTGAAATGCTGATGTGAGCACAAGGGATTTGTGTCCCTCCTTGTCCCTCACTCTACAGATCTGAGCTGGTGTCCGGAGCACAACCCACTGAGCTGGGCAGCAGGATTTGGTCTGGACTGTCTGATCTTTATTTGTTAACTGTCTTAAAGAGAAGTGGCTTTATACAGCCCAAGTATCCCTCCTCTTAGACCCTTGTTAGGCAATTAGAGCTGGGGAGCTGTGGGACGCTGGTGGGGGGATTATCCTTGTTATAGGCAATTTATTAAAAGCAGGAAATGCTTGTGGGGGGGAAAAATAAAGAGGAAGAGACATTTCCGTGAGAACAAGAACTTCTAGTGTTAGCTGGTAATTGCCAAAAGTTATAAACAAGGTCTTTGGAAGGTTGTAAATCTGCATGCCTCACACCCCTGCCAGCCTGGAATTGCACTGAGGTTGAAGGAAACACTTACAGACACCAGTTCCCTACCGAGGTCTCTACAGACACATACCAATGCTTCCAGCTATGCTTAAACTCGGAGGCTGTGTTCAAGGGACTGGCGCTGGATGGAGCCTGAACTATAAAGGATCACGGGAGGTGAAACTGGCTCATGCATCACCTTTCCTGCATCTTGAGTTCCAGTTTCCCAACCTGCCCAACACGCTTCATGCAAGTGCTGTCTCCACTTTTGCCACTCCTGTACATTTAGCTGGAATATATGAGCCCTGTGTGGGACTTAACCCAGCTGGCAGGAGAGTGGCAGGACTGGTAGAACAGGATCTCCCAAATCTGGGCTAAGGAGCACTGCCACAGTTTTCTCACTGGGATCTCAGACCTACACGTGCCAGGAGTACCCCTGACCCCAGCTTGTTTTATCAGCAACGGCCATAAGCAGTAAAAGTCCCATGATTTATCTGAAGCTCAGAAAACACTCCCCAAACAAGCACCATCCAACACCAGGAAGTTCAAAGGAGTGAGCAGGGCAAGAGAAAACAAAATTGTCCCATCTTGTCTCCCAAAAGCAGCTCCTGGGTGCCCAGAGCCAGCTGCCCTGCGATGCGCCCTCACTCACAGTGTTGTAGTATTCCGCAATGATCGGTGAACGATCAAAGTTGCCTTCACACCAGTCAACTTCAGCGCTCTGGTAGGAAAATATGCTCGGCATCGTTGGGCTACCTGTGTGAGAGGGAGAGGAGCCAGTTAGTTGTGCACCAAGAGGGAAGGGGAAAAGTGCATGCGATCTGCCTGCCCCTTACACACGAGCTCCTGCCCAAGCACAATATCCTTACCCTGCTATGAATGGCCCATCGTCTACCCAGCAAGCATCATGGTGCAGAATATTATCCTCTGACTCCCACGATGCAGGAGTGACAGATCACGCCAGGAAATGTTCTTGAACTCTGAGCCTGGCAGTGGTCACCACAGCCCCATCCATGGCATTAATGTCTCCAGTCAGCCACACAATGCTTCTCTATTGCAGCCCTGTCCTCGACACCCTGTCTTCTCCCTTCTCTTCACTTTCTTTATGACTCAGGTCTTTCTGCCAAGAGGACTTCCCTGTGCGCTGTGGGCTGTCGGCTACCTTTTGGGAGTGGATAGCTTTACAGGCTTTATTGCTCATTGGCTCTGTTCCTGTCAGAAGATGCTTTCCTCAGCATCTACCTGAGGGAAGGAGCATCTCTTACGTGAGCTTAGCCCTGGAGACCCAGCACAGCCCCTGAGTATTACCAGTGTCTTCAAGGTGCAGAACAAAGGCGCTGGGAGGTGTCCCTTCACTGGCAGTGATTTCACATTGAACGTCTTCCCATGCAAACCCTGTGCCAGTATCCCAGTGGAAGCAACAGAGCTTCACACCTCGAGTGGGATTTCCACTGCCAAGTCTCCCAGTCTGGCCTCTGACAGTGGCAGAAGCTGCAGTTACAAGTGAAATCCTAAAGATTTACTCTTCTGCCTGTTTTTCTTCCCCAAGTGCAGGATTTCCCTGTGCTCAGTGTGAACATCATTTCTCAGTCCTCTTGGATGCATTTGAAACTGATCCCGTTCCTCTCTGGCATATTTTGGTTCAAATCCTAGAGACACTGGAGTTATTTGAGAAGCCATCTGCCAGCGTTACAGGTGTTTGGAAGCACCACCCAAAGGCCAGCAGCTGGGTAATTGGTACATAAGAGCCTCAGCAATTCCCTGGATCTAAGGAGTGAAGTCCCAGGATCAGTGTTGACCTAACCCTTCTGGCCATGCTCCTCTAGTTCTGCAGAATGAGCCAGTACTGGGGTACTGGAGTGACACCAAGCACTTCAGTAGCATCTCTGAGCTCCTGGGGCCCTAGCTGAACCCAGAGCTCTCTTTTATTTGAAAACCCTTTAAGCTTTGAGTCTAATGCAGGTAAGAGAGTTTATCTTAATACCACTCATCAGTCAATCGCATTCTAATGGAGAAACGGCCAGGTCCCTGTTTACACTGGTTTCAGCTGAGTGACACCACTGAGCTGAGCAGTTTCTGGAGGTGTGGAGCTGCTATGGCTCTCTCTGTTTCTGTTCCCAAGAAGTTCAAAGGTAGAAGACAGGGGAGTGTGACACTCACATAAACCAGCTCTTCCGTAACCTCTTTCTCCAGCTAGATAACCTGACTTGTGTATGAGCCTCCACTGCTCTTCTGCAATTACCTCTCTTTAATCCAGGTTGGCTGCTGCCCCAGAGGAGGGGACAGCTTGGCCCCACAAACCTCTGGTTTGAGATCTGCCTCTTTGTGGCCTTGGGTTTGCATGTGCTCGCTCACACCACAGTGACTCCCTCCTCATCCTGGGTGCTCTGCGTTCAGCTTTTACAGTGATGCGAGGAGTTGTGTAGGGCAAAACGAAAGAATTGGACCCAAGATGGTCGATCCCATCTCCTGGTCGTACATCAGTCAGGAAATGGTGAAAGGGTGGAGTACACATGAGAGAGAAGAAGAGAAAGGGAATAGAAAAACTCAAGAAGTGCCCAGTGGCTGCTGGCTTGCTGCTCACCTGTCATCCCAGCCAGGCTTACCTGTGATCCTTTGGAATGGACCAGCACTGCTTCCACGTGGAGAGGTGAAGCGTCAGGAGCTCCAAGGTTTCTCGCCAAGCTGGAGCAATAACCTGCCCTGTTGCTCTAGCTTTGAAGGAGTGCCCGTGGTGTGAGCTCACTGCGAGCAGCCGCCAGGAAATACCCTTGCTCCTTGTCCAGGGAAAGCCTCAGGATGAGGCAGGAGTCAGCACCCTCCAGGCAAACCTTCCAGTCCCCCAGAGGAAACATATTGGCTGGGGGATTTATAGCTGTGCACCCAGATGGGCAGGGGCAGAGAGGGAGGGCAGAGAAGCATGAGCTGGAAGGGTTGGAAGAGCGGGTGGAAGTACAGTCTGAAATCATCATCAAAGTGCCCCAGGCGGGTTACCTGCGCACGCTCACACGCCCCAATCCTAACCCTGTTTTTCCCCAGCAGAGGGACCGATCCACACAGCCACCCCAGTGCAGAGCCAATGCAAGAGTTTTCACCAAAAACTCCCCATGCAGCAAGGTGACACCATGTCCTTTTTGAGCCACTTCAAGACTTTTTCCCAACTACTCTTTAATTACCAAAAATAATCTTATTACTCAAAATCTGTCATCCTCCTTCCAGCAGGTTATTTCTGGGGGACTGCTTTGCACACACTTTCCTCCTGAATCCTAGTCAGGATCTCAAGAAAATTGACAGCAATTAAACTTTTCCCCTAATTCAGTTTTTTTACTCCATGTAGGGTTGGGAAAAGACAAAATTTGTTGCTTTCTTGATCACAAAACCTTCTTATGTGGTCAGCTCTTCCTGTCAGAGCAAGAGGAGACGACACCATGCTCATTCAGGTGCAGGACAGGGTCAGACCAAGATGTAAGGCATCCTTGAAGAGCAGGGATCCAGCCCCAGCCCTGGGAGTTCTGATTTGCCCTGGGAACTGGCTCTTTGGGAAGCTCAACCATTTATTTTGATAATTCTGTGAATTATCTGGGAGAGCAGAGCTGTGCAGAACCTCCTCAGGATGCGAGGGCTTACAAAAGCCTCCCAAATCCTCAGGCATTTTGAAACAAGAAGGTAATTAACCACTGAAGCAGCTTATGTTACAACATGGTGGAACCTCCGTTACTTGCAACTCAATCAAGGCTGGTGCCTTTCTAGGACAGATGACGTGGCTCAAAACAGAAGATTCAATTCCCATCAGGCTGCTCTCACCCCCTGGCCAGCCACACTGTGATGTCCACACTGAGGAAGCCTGGGGTGAATTTGCTTCTCTTTCACTTGCAAACTCCTGAATGGAACTTGGGGAGTAATGGTTTAAGAATTTTATTGCCTTGTCTTGCAAACCGCAAGCTAAAGTGGCAAGCTTAACTTCTGCATCTCTGCAAACAGAAGGGGCTTGGGATGGTAGAAGGGGTTTGGAGCTTCAGTTTTGGGTTTCCAACTCTGCCTCCTCCTTCAACTCTGTCTTCACCTCTCCTCTGTGTTCAGTGGGGAGAGCATATGGCACTGTGCTTGACACAGCAGCCATGATGCCTGGGATAATGGGATGAATAGACAGACAGCCTGGAACTTCAGGGATAGGAGAAAAGAAGGCTTTGTCAGGATTCCATTGTTTGCTGAAATGGAGAGTTTTCCCCTTGTTAGTGGCTGTAGGGATCAGCATGTTGGAAATGGAGGACTGGCACGAAAGCCCATGGGACAGAGACCTGCTGCACAGAGGGACTGGATGGGCACGGTGTTGCCACAGAAGCAGGAATGACTGGAAGTCTCTTTTCCCTTTTTAGGGTTTGGACATTGCAGTTTGGGGTCAGTTATGTAAGAACATGGGATCAATCTCAGTATGTCTTTTATGTGGAGGGGTCTACATGGGGCAGATTAAATGTCTTGTGGCCTTTTTTTCCCCCAAATCAAGTTAGTTTTGGGTTTGCCTGCAACTCATGTTTTTTTCAAACCCTCCCTGTATTGGTTTTGGTTTGGACTATTAGCACTTTAACTACATGAATTGGTTAATTTTATCTCAGGTTTTTAAACCCTTGACATGTATGTAGGGGACTGAGTTCACACACTGATAGAAGGGACCTGGTTCCCCAGGGGATCTCAATGAGAAGCACACAGTGACTTGCCCATCCCACTGCCAAGGGAGGTGGGTGAGGTATGGTGTTGATCAGGGAAGGGTGGATTTGACAATAGGACAGATCATTGTCCAAACACATCACACCTGACCTGTGAATCTCTTTGAAAAGAATGAGCTTTCTCACCTCAAAATGTCTGACAATCCTTGGCATGAGCAAAGCACCCAAACATCACTAACACATCCTGTGCCACACAGGATAAATAACTGGGCAGGATGTCGCAGATCTGCAGCTTCCCTGATTCATCAATAAGTAGCATTCAGGTCATAAAGAGAGGTTGATTGCCCAGTGAGTCCTTCCTGGTTCCTCCTAATGATGACATCCTCCTGCTTGTGGTCAGCAGGGCCTGGGATGCTGAGGATGCTGAGGATATTCACATGGGAGTGAACTGGTAGATGGAGGTGCCCAGGGAGCACAGGGGCAAAGCTTTCTGGGCCTTGTGTGAGAATTACACCGAGAGACTCCCCTAATCCTCCCTGTATATGACACTGTTCTCTCAAAGCTTTACCTGAAGTCCTCACCTTGATGAGACTTGTTGCTCTCCCACTCCTCTCCAGTTTTCTTCTAACCTGTGGCATCTCAGCTCTCTCAGATGAGTCTCTTCTACACCAGGAACCCTCATGGACTAGGTTTGCTCCTCACCCTCTCCCCTTAGCTGTTCCATTCCTGGTCCCTGGCACTGATCTTACAAAACCACACACCCAGGCAACATTGCAGGCTCTGTAAGGTAGTATGTGCTTTCAGCTGAAGAGACTCGTCCCAGCTCTTCTGCCTGTCTGTCATCCCTTGGGCAGGCAGTGGGGTCTGAGGGTATAACACCAGGCAGCTGAGAACTGCCAGGGGAAAGGACATCCAAGCAAGGACATCCATCCAAGCTGAGACTGCGGGTTTGGGGTTCAACTGCCAATGTTATATAACTGTATCCTCACAAGCTGTGGTGGAGAAGCAGTTCTGCTGCTTGTGCCACCAAAACAGAGAAGGGGCAGGCAACTCCGGCAGGCAAGTCTGGGAGAATTCAGTTGCTTAATTTAAGGTTGATCCTCCCTGCCTTGTCCTGTGACACCTTGGATGGAGGTTTCCACCTGAACTGCTGACACTAAGGGATTATTTTTCTTTTAAATCTCATGTGGAGAAGCTCTGGCTCAGACAAACCTGTCTTTATTTACTGGTGCGGGGCTGCGTCCACAGAGGAGCTGTAACAAACAGCCAGGGCAGGGACGATGAGGTGGGAGTGCTGGTATCCCACAGCCACACTGCTGTTTGCTCAGCACATGTGAGTCAGAGCCCTGGGGTGGAAGGAGACAAAATGTCTTTGCTCCATTCTCCCAGCATGGTGATGGAGCAGGGAATGGACCATTTTGGAGCATTCTGGCTCAATGGTGCCCTGCTGCATCGCTCTGCCTGTGCCCTTCAGGAAGGTCCTGAAGCAGCCTGGCCATGCTCCATGCCGCTGCCAGCTCCTTTGGTTTGGGTACATGATTTTAGCTCCAGGGCTACAATTTCATCCTTCCTGGTATAAAAGCCCAGGTGGGTGAACTGGAAGCCTTGCTAACATGGAACAGTTAGATAATCCTCACCGTTTGCAGCTCCACAGGGCAGGAATTGTGGCCTCCGCTTGGTTTGGAAACTGTTTAGCAAATTGTGGTCTGGAAGAAATAACAGCAGCAGGAGCTGGATGTGCTTTGTGCAGCCAAATGAGAGCATTTGTCTCCATTGCTGCTGTGTGTCTGACCAGGAGCGATGTACCCGCTTGTGTTCACATCCGCAGAGCTGTAAATATCTGTATTTCTTCACTGGGTAGGACAAGGGCTCCAGGCAGTCAAAAACCCTCAGCAGCGACGGCAAAGATGGATCGCACCCCACGCAAGGTGTGGCTTTCCAGTCTCAAGTGGCTGGAACACCTGCTCTTTACAACACCATGGCCCTGGTACTTGTGCAAGTCAAGCTCCAAGCTCCAGAGGAGCAGAGCACAAGCCTTGTCAGGCCCACAGGGTTGGTCTTGGGGTCCAAGAGAAATTCCCCACCAATCCATCATTCTTGAGCAATCCCAGGCACTCCATTACCTTGACTCCAGGCAGGATGCCATACCAGTTAGCCCAATAGTCTTGGTCAATTTGATCACCCCGTGCTTGTTTTGAAATGCAGACAGGTTCAGAACAAATGTCTTAATTGCTGATAGGAACAGTAACACCAGTAATAATTAAAGGAAGTTCTCCCAGTGCTGTCATCTGTCACATGCGCTCGTCAGCATGGATCCACTGCAGGGACCTGGGCTTGTTATCACCCAGCAGAGACTTTTCTCATCCTGTCCTTGTTGTAGATGAAAATACAAGTCATAGAAACCAGGAAAGAGAAAAATCTTCTTATTCTTTTCAGGGCTGTAACAGCACAGTCAGGCTGTCCCATGGCATCCTGGCTTGTATCAGTACTAGTATGGTCAGCAAGATTAGGGATGTAATCTGTCCTGGGCACTGGTGAGGCCTCTCCTTGAGTCCTGAGGTCAGTTCTAGGCCACTCACTTCAAGAAGGAGATCGAGGGGCTAGAGCAGATCCAGAGGAGCAATGAGGCTGGGGAAGGGACTGGAGGGAAAGGCTGATGGGGAGAGGTTAAGGGAGCTGGGGCTGTTTAGCCTGCAGAAGGGGAGACTCAGGGAACCTTCTCTCTCTCTCCCCAACTCCCTGAAGGAAGGTTTTAGTCAGGTGGGGGTCAGACCCTTCTCCCAGGCACCCAGCACCAGGACAAGAGGGCAGGGCCTGAAGCTGCCAGGGGAGGGTTAGGTTGGATGTTAGGAAGCCCTTCCTCCTGGAAAGGGGATCAGAGCCTGGAATGGACTGCCCAGGGCAGTGGTGGATTCCCTGTGTCTGGAGGTGTTGAAGGACAGCCTGGCTGTGGTCCATAGTGCCCTGGTGTGGCTGCTAGGGTGATGTTAGGTCCTGGTCTGGGCTGGATGAGCTCAGAGGGCTTTTCCAGCTTCAATCATTCTGTGATTCTCTGTACATGTGGTCTGCAGCCACAGAGAGGGCTGTTCCAAGTCCACTGGTTTCAGATTTAGTGGACATAGAGCATCTTGTGCCAAACCAAACCCCAACATCAGAATCAGACTCTGAAAAGATGCGAAAACAGAATTCTTTTTTGCTATGGCTGCAGCTTCCCATGGCAGCTGGCAGGAGCTCAGCAGCACCTTGCACCCAGGCAGATGTGTTTATGTAGCTCTGCAATCCATTCTCAGAGTGGCGCAAAGCTTTGGCAGGAGGCAGCCAGGGTTTGTGCAAGTTCTGCGAAAGAATAATAGCAGCATCTGCAACAGACCCTGGGAACCAGAGGCTGCTTCATCCAGGACTCTTAGAGTGCTCATGGGGGAGACCCCCAGCCTTCTTTGACTTTCAGGATGGGAGAAGCTTCTTGGTTCATGGTGAAGGAGAGGGTGAAGCCTGGATTGTTGGTGCCTCTGCAGGACCTCAAAAGGCAGAGCACAGGTTTGCTCTAAGCCTGTTGGCAGCTGCATGGGTCTGTTGGAAGGATAGCAGGTGGGTGAGAATCCTGCCCCATCTTCTGGGCGTCAATGACTTAATATTTCCTTAGCTGAAGGTCCTGGACTCTCATGTTTAACCAGGTAGAACAGACCAACCCTTTCCTTTGCCTCAAGATTTTTAAGGTTATTTTTTGAGATTATATCCTGTGTCTATGAGGAGCCCTTCTGCTACGGGACAGGCTGAGGGAGTTGTTCAGCCTGGAGAAGAGAAGGCTCCAGGGGACCTTAGAGCAGCTTCCAGTACCTGAAGGGGCTTCAGGAAAGCTGCAAAGGGACTTTTTCTGAGGGACTCTGGTGCTAGGGCAAGGGGAATGGGTTCAAGCTAAAAGAGGGGAGACTGACATGAGATCTCAGGCAGAAATCTCTCCCTGTGAGGGCATTGAGGCCCTGAAACCCAGGGAGGCTGTGGCTGCTCCATCCCTGGCAGTGTCCAAGGCCAGGTTGGATGGGGCTCTGGGCACCTGGTCTCGTGGGAGGTGTCACTGCTTATGGCAGGGGATTGGCAACAGGAGGATCCCTGAGAATGCTTACAACCCAGATCATTCTATGGTTCTACAATTAGGTGCTGGGAACGTGTCCCGCTCTCGTCATTCTCTGTTTGGTACCTGGGCTCTGGGGAGGCACAAGAAAACTGTACAAGGAAATCCCTGTCCTGACACAAACCTCTCTTTAGATCTGAAAGCAGATGAGATTCCCCCATAGCAGAGCGGGGAATCTATTGAGCCTCAAATTCAACCTACACAGATCACAAGCAGTGCTTGTGTCCTCCTGCAGGTGCCCCTGCCCATCAACATCACCCTCCTGCAGATCCCACTCTGAGTGGACTTCACACAGAGCTGAAGATGGTTCCTGCTCTGTTCCTGCTCTCTCTGTAGGAAGCTCCTGATGCCATTTGCTGGGTTGTGCCAGTGCTTATCTGTTGGGGGGTGCATGCCCTTTACCCAGTGGTTTCTCCAAGGATGCTGCTGTCAGTCACCAAACACAGGCAACAGATAGGCCAAACTCTGGGGAGAAGCTGGTTGGGAAGGCTCCTTCCATTGAACATCCATCCATTCCCGTGCTGGCCCTCACTGGCAGGGAGATTTCCTTTATTCATTTACCAGCTCCCCATTTCTTGACCACATTGTTCACTTTGTTGATTTCCAGCTTTCCCTGAAGGTACAGAAGGACAAAAGATTATTCATAAGGAATAAAACCACAAGTCTTGAAAGTATAAGAGTGTGTGGGCAACTCAGAGGTGAACCTGAAGAGCCCCAAATCATCCCAACTTGGTGCCATTGTCTGAACTTCCTACTTACATCAGGGCCCAATTTGGCTCCCAGACAGCTCGAGGTGTGAAATTGTCCCTGCCTGCCTCCAGCTCCATTTGGCCACCCTCTCCTATCTCCAGAGGGGCCAACACCATGAACTGGCATGTGGCTGCAGCCAGTGTGAGTGAGGCTGGAGTGTGAGTACAGCTGGAGCCTGAGTGAGGCTGAAGATTGTGCCTCTGCCTAGTGCGTGGTGGAGGAGGGGTCCTGCAGGGCTCTCCCGTGCTCTGGTGCCTGTGTGGGGCTGTTTCCCAAGCTCAGCTGCTCCCCAAGAAGACCCTCCTGTGATGGTCTGCCCACACCCTGTGCAGAGACAGAGCTGCACAATGGCCGGTGATAGATGGAGGAGACTGCTCTGGGAATACAGTCGCCAGGCTAGGTCCCTTGTCTGTCTCCCCAGTGCAGCCCCATTTTGCAACTGGAATGGGAACTGGGGAAACTGGGATGGGAACTGGGAGATAGAACCATCCCACCTTCAGCAGGCCTCTCCCCATGGCACCCTCAGGACTATTTCCCAAAGAGTGGAGTTTCCTAAGTCCTATTTTCATATCCTGAAATCTCTCTGCAGCTTGTGAGTGGAGCACCACAGCTCCCCCACACTCCAGCACAGAGGAGGTGATGAGGAGGAGCTCCAGTTCATGCAGAGATGTTGTTATTGCTATGTTACTCCCGTGAGTAAACAGAGTATTAGCACAAACATTGCGAATGAGGGGTGAGTGTAGTTCTGTCTGCGTGGGACAGTGAGAACAAACTGAGAAATCCCGATTTCCCCTACCTGCCTAACCTAAACTATTCCATGACCAGAGGAAATGGGGTCAGATGGTGTCAGGGGAGGGTCAGGCTGCATCTTAGGAAAACTTCTTCCCAGAAAGAGTGGGGAGGCCTTGGAACAGGCTGCCCAGGGAGAGGATGGAGGCACCGTTCCCGGAGGGATTCAACAAACGGGCAGACAGGGTGTTTCAGGAGAGGAGGTAGTGGTTGGGGGTTGTAGGACAGACAGTCGGACTTGATGATCTTGAAGGTCTTTTCCAACCTTGATGATTCTATGATTCTCCATTGGAAAATTCTAATAACAATCTGCAAGGCGCTTCTAGATCTGCTTAGAGATAGGAGCTGGATGTTATGTGGTTACACTGCCTAAAGATAGCAGTATCCACAGCTAATTACTGCCACGCAAACCTAATTAATGCAGAAAGAACGAACTATCCTGGGCTGAGGAGTCCTTGGGGTAGTGAAAACCATACTCAGAGAATGAGAAGGCACCTGCTGGCCCCTGGTTTTGAAGCAGGGACAGACTGTCATGAGGCTGAATTCTGCCGATGAATTCCAGGGAGAACAGTTGGATTTTCTTTTTCAATCACTGACTGGATGGCTATGCAGCAAGCTCAGTGGGCGGCTACCCCCACTGCACCGGTGGGAGAAACACTGCAAGTGTAAGTGAATGGTGACTTCATCATAACCTGTGGAAATACTGTGTGTAAACTGGAGTGCCAGCCCCATGCCTCTCTCTGTGAGTGCTAATCCATAAAACCAGGACTTGGGTCAGTGGCAGAGCCAGACACTTTCTCTGCCTCCTGCTCTGCTGCCTTTCAGGAGCTCCCAGACAACAACTTCTGTTTCAGGACCTTCTGCTTAGGAGGGAGGCTGGTGGCATCACAGAATCACGGAATCGGTTGTGTTTGAAGTGAGCTCAGAG
>VZRI01010353.1:0-15406 GCA_013397515.1 Upupa epops
ACTTCTTTGTCTCAGACTTCAGCTGCAAAGGCTTTAGACACTCCATCCAAGTCCCAGTAGGCAAAGACAGAGACAGGGTGATGGATGATTCAACCACTTTCAGTGTGGATCAGATTTGAGTCCTTCTGAAGAACCTAAACATGCATGGGCCCTCCTGAAATCTACCCACGGGTCCTGAGGAAACTGGTGAATGAACTTGGCAAGTCACTAGTTGTCATATCTGAAAGATCATGGCAATTTGGTGAAGTTCCTGCTGACTGGAAAAGAAGAAACATCACCCCCATCTTTAAAAAGAGAAATAAAGAAGACCCTGGAAACTATAGGCCAGCAGCCTGTCAGCAGATCCTCCTAAAGACCCTGCTGAGGCCTGTGGAAAACAAAGAGGTGATTGGTATCCAATGTTGCTTCATCAGAGGCAAATCCTCCCTAACTAATTTCATGGCTTTTTATAATGTCATTACAGCACAAGTGGACAAGGGAAGAGGAACCAACATAATCTACTTGGACTTGTGTAAAGCATTTGACACTATCCCACATGACATCCTGGTCACTAAACTGGAAAATTATGGACTTGATGAAAAGGAACACAAGCTGAATAATGAATTGGCTGGTTGGGTACACTTAGAGAGTTGTGGTCAAGGGCTCAAAGTCCAAACGGAGAGCAGTAATGAGTGGTGTCCCTCAGGGATCAGTACTGGGAGCAGTACTGTTTAACATCTTTGTTGGTGACATGTAAAGTGGCATTGAGTGCCCTCTCAGCAAGATTGCCTATGACATCAAGCTGTGTGGTGTGGTGTGGTAGACACTCTGGAGGGAAGGGATGCCATCCAGAGGGACCTGGACAGGCTTGAGAGGTGGGCCAGTGCCAACATCATGAGATTCAACAAAGCCAAGAACAAGGTTGTGCACCTGCGTCGAGGCAATCACAGGCACAAAGAGAGGCTGGGTGGTGCACCCAGACTGGGAGCAGCCTTGAGGAGAAGGACTTGGGAGTGTTGGTCTACAAAAAACTCAACATGAGCCAGTAATATTTGCTTGAGGCCCAGAAAGCCAACCACATCCTGGGCTCCATCCAGAAAAGCATGACCAATAGGCCTAGGGAAGTGATCCTCCCCCCTCTAGTCTGCTCTTGTGAGACTCCATCTGGAGTACTTCATCCAGTTCTGGAGCCGCCAACACAAGAAACATATTAAACTGTCAGAACGTGTCCACAGGAGGGCCATAAGGATGATTGGAGGGCTGGAGCACCTCTCCTACAGGAACAGCCTGAGAGAGTGGGGGCTGTTCAGCCTAGAGAAGAGGAGTCTCCAGAGAGTTCTTATAGAGGCCTTCCAGTATTTGAGGTGGGCTACAGGATAGCTGGGGAAGGGCTGTTTACAAGGGCTTGGAGTGGTAGGAACAGGGGTAATGTTTTCAAGCTGGAAGAGGGAAGGTTTCGACTGGAAGTCAGGAGGAATCTTTTCACAATTTTTTCAGGAGGGTGCTGGCTGCCCCCCTCCTGAAAGTGTTCACGGTCAGATTGTATGTGGCCTTGAGCAACCTGATCTAGTGGGGGCTGTTCCTGCTCATGGCAAGGGGGTTGAAACTAGATGATCTTTAAGGTCCCTTCCAACCTGAACCATTCTATGAATCTATGTGGCTGAAGGATCAGTGTATGAAAATCTGAGTTTGTTGTGCAGAATATACACACAGATACACAGATCATTAGGGGTTGGAAGGGACCTTCAGAGGTAATTGAGTCCAAACACCTGCTCAAGCAGGATCATCAAAACCAAAGACAGATTACATAGAAATGCATCCAAATGGGTCTTCAGAGGAGTGTACGCCAAAATCTCCCCTGGGCACCCCATTCCAATACTCTGTAACCCTTTGTCTCGGTTTGGGGAGACAGGTACCAAATTCTTTCAATTTAAAGGCCTTCAGGCAAAAGATTTGGGAAAAGGAACAACAATTCTTTATTAAGAACACTAAGAAAACCCCAACAGTACACCCAAACAACCAGTCAAAAGAAAAGTCCTAGGGTTCCCGACAGAAAAGTCCTAGGGATCCCGACAGAGTAACCTGCTGCAGTTTCTGGAGCAGGTCATGTGGAGAGAGACTGTTCCTCGGTGCGGGCACAGACAGAAGTGGCAGGAGGCGGCAGGAGAGAGAGAGAGCCGGCAGTCACAGCAGCAGCTCTGTTCGGTGCGGAAGATAGTAGAAACTCCGGGGGGGCGGGAGGCAGAAGGTCTTGGAGAGAAGCTGGATGCCGTGAAGCAGTAGAGGCCGCGGTGGAGAGAAAAAAACGGCACTGAAAGCACGCAAAAGCGGCTTCAGCTGGGTATCGCAGGGTCCGGGGACAGGAAACTCCTGTAGAGAGCAAGCCCCAGTAGAGAGCGAGCCCCCCTCCGTTTTCCTGAGTCCCAGTTTATGCAGTTGGGAACGGTCAGCTCCACCCCCCACCTCCCCCCACTGGGTGAAGCGTCTCACAATGGGATGATATGAGTCTTGATGGCCCATCAGCAGAAGATACTTAAAAATATAGCCCCACCTGGTTTTAACAATTGGGCAGTAGAGGCATTCACTCCCCCACCCCAAGAACCATTACCCTACCTGGTTTTAACAATTGGGAGAGGCATTCACTCCCCCATCCCCCATACAGCTTCTCAACTGCTTTCAACTGATGAAAATAGAATACAAACTTCTTGATTCCATAACCCAAGACACTCTTACAGTAATTTTTTCTTGTATTGAGATGGATCTTCCTGTGCTCCACCTCACATCAACTACCCCTTGTCCTATAACAGGGTGCAACTGAAAGGAGATTGAGATTGCTTCTTTCTTCTTGATATCCAGCTATTAAGTTCCCTCATAATGTTCTCCTCTCCAAGCTGAAAAGTCCCAAGTCTCTCAACCTTTCCTCATAAGACAAGTGCTCTGGTCCCCTAGTCATCCTTATGGTCCTCCATTGAACTCTTTCAATCAAGTCTCTATCCTTCTTGAACCAGGGAGCACAGAACTGGACACAATATTCCAAATGTAGCCTCACTAAGGCAGAGTAGAGGGGGAGAAGAAACTCCCTTGATCTTCTGGACACACTCTTCTTGATTGCTCCCAGGATTCCCTTGACCTTATTGGCAACAAGAGCACATTGCAGTTCCACGGAGAACCTGTCCACAACAACTCCAAGATTCCTCTCCATGGGTGTAGTCTCCAGTAGATTGTTCCCCAAATTTGTATTGATGCATTGCATTATTCCTTTGTAGAGGACACTACACTCATTCTTACTGACCCTCATTAAATTAGTCTTTTCCTATCCCTCCAGTCTGTCCAGGTCTTCCTGAATGGCTGCAGAGCCGTCAGGTAAATCAACCAGACCACCCAGCGTATTGTCATCAGCAAACTTGCTGAGACATCCTATCCCATTGCAAATATTGTTAATGAAGATAAACAAAACAGTACCCAGCACAGATCTCTGGGGTACACCACTGGTTGCAAGCCTCTAGCTAGACTATGCACCATTAATCGCCACTCTTTGGCGATATATAGCCAGTTTTTAATCCAAGTAATAATCTGCTTTTAATCCCACATTTCCTAAGTTTGCACATAAGGTTATTATAGGGGACTATGTCAAAAGCCTTGCTAAAATTGAGGTAGACTACATCCACTGGTTTACCAGCATCCACCCATTTAGTCACAACATCATAGAAGGCTACCAGATTAGTGAAAAATTATTTCCTCTTGGTAAATAATAGAATCATAGAATCATTAGGGATTGTAAGGGACCTTGAAAGATTATCTAGTCCAATTCCCCTGCCATAGCAAGATCACCTAGACCAAGTTGCACAGGAACAGATCCAGGCAGGTCTTGAATGTCTCCAGAGAAGGAGACTCCACAACCACCCTGGGCAGCCTGTTCCAATGCTCCATTACTCTCACTGTGAAGAAGTTCCTTCTCACAGTATCACAGTATCACAGTAATGATGAGGCTGGAAAAGACTTTAGAGATCATACAGTCCAACTTAAAACTAACCAAGTAAACCTAAACATCTGACATCTAGATCCTATATATATCTATTCCTATATATGGAACCTCCTATGTTCCAGCTTGCACCCATTGCCCCTTGCCCTGTCACCAGATGACCTTGAGAAGAGCCTGGTTCCATCCTCCTGACACCCATCCCTCACCTATTTATAGATATTAATGAGGTCACCCCTCAGCCTCCTCTTCTCCAAGATAAAGAGACCCAGCTCCTCCAGCCTTTCCTCATAAGGGAGGTGTTCTACTTCATCATCTTTGTTGCTCTATGCTAAATCCATGTTGACTATTTCTGATTACCTTCTTGTCATGAATATTCTTAGAGGTTACCTCCAGAATTAACCACTCCATCATTTTTCGAGGGATGGAGGTGAGACTGATTGGTCTGTTGTTGCCTAGGTCTTCTGTTTTACCCTTTTTTAAGACTGGAGTGAAATTGGCTTTCCTCCAGTCCTCAGGTACTTGCCCTGTTAACCACATGCTCTCAAAAATAATGGCAGTGGAAGAACAACAACATGAGCCGGTTCTCTCAACACTCTTGGATGCATCTCATCAGGACCCTGTGAGGAACCATGTATTTTTTGTCCCAACATCGGTTTCACTATAAAGTCATGATTGCCAGGGTTACTTCCTGTCAGAGTGCTGATGATGTTACATAGACCACTGCCCCTGCCTTGGCACCCGAGCACAGAGCAAGTGAGGGGGTGGAGAGTTTCCAAAACAATTGGGTGGGGGATTAGTCTACTTCCCGAATGTTTGAGAAGCCTTCTAGAAGGCTGCACAGCACATTCTTCACTGAGAATATAAGCTCTGAATGTGCATCGGCCCCTTGGGACAGGGACTGTTTGGCAGGGTGTGTCTGGCTGGGACCATCAAGTGGAGGATGGGTGGTGGAGCAGCTGCAGATCACCAGGAAGCAGTGCCCCCCACCCTGAGAAGAGGCAGCAGCACAAGTAGCAGTACCACTGAGACACGCCAGGAACGGTGGCACCCCCAATCCCATGACAGTGCCAAGAAACGGCAGTAACTTCCCCCAATCCGTGGTCTTTTCCCATTTCTCCTCCCTTCCTCTCCCTGCTTTCTCCTTTTCCCTTTCCCCTACCCTTCATCCTTGGTCCATCACTGTCTTATTTTTTTTTCTGTTTAAATGAATCACTTGGTGCTTGATTCCTCTTGAATCTTTATTTTGTTCCTGTGATATTGGTAGACACTGCATGGTCACAGCTTGCCTTGATGGATTGGCACTGCCTAATCTTGGCAGGACAAGTGGACCATGACATTTCTGGTGTCAGAAGTGAGATACTGGGGAGTAGAAAGTGTCCTTTCAGTTTGATTTATTTTTGGTTTGTGTGCGTGTCTTCCTGGGAGTGTGTGTGTGTGTTCCGGGGCTTGGTATCAAGCACTGCCCTTCTGGGAAAAAAAAACCCCATTTGCGTGCTTAGTTTTGAATTGTGTGGTGTCCTGGGAGTGCGTGTGGACGGGCTTGGTACTAAAGCATGGCCTTCCTGGGAAGGAATCTCCACTAAGGAGTGGTGTGCCATCACAGTGTAACTGCCTGGAGGTGTATAGGGGGAATCAGTGATAATGGTTACCCGTTCCAGGGATGCATTCCCCATATTGAAAGCACCACTAAGCTAGTTAGTATGTGATGTAGAGCTCCTGTGAGGGAATATTGGTTATTTACAGTTGTACACTTCAGGAAGAAATTCCCCCCCCCTCCTTGTAGGCAAGTACCTTTTTCTTTGTGTGAGATAATGGCTGGTTTTGACCTGAGTGAATGTGAACCCCTCCATAGGATGAGGGGATAGAGAAACTATGTGACCTTTTGGAAGCACACTGATCCTGCTCCTTTCCTGTGGGACAAGGCTGGGAGAAGGACCATTGGTTGTTGATTCAAAGTGTGGCCAACAGAATTAGGATTTTGCAGAAAGAAGCAAAAGTTAAAGAATAGAAAAGAAAGACTTTGGTTTGTGCTGTGTTAGGATCAAGCTTGATGCCAGCAATTGAGGAAAGCAAGAGGGAATCCACTAAACACATAGTTCTTGTGGATACCCTACAGAAAACCATAAGCACTCTGCAGGAGCAGTTGAAGGAGATTAAAGAATTATTGAATCATAGAATCATCAGGGATTGGAAGACACCTGGAAAGATCATCTAGTCCAATCCCCCTGCCACAGCAGGACACCGCGACCAGGTCCAGATGGGTTTAAAACATCTCCAGAAAAGGAGACTCCACAGCCCCCCTGCCCTGACCTTGGATGCCTTTAATCAGATCGAGTTGCCCAGTGCCCCGTCCAACTTAACCTTGAATTCCCCCAGGGATGGGGCCTTTAACACCTCTCTGCACAACTTGTGACAGTGTTTCACCACCTTCACGCTTGAAAAAATACTCTGGGCACAGATGTCTGTACCCAGGTTGCCCACAGCACATAGAAAGCGTTGGTAAAGCAGGCAGACACGTGGCATGGCTGAGACAATGAAACCCAGCACTCCCTGTGCTGTCCAAGGCTTGTCCACTGCATCNGACAGCAGTAAGGTCATCCCTGAGCCTCCTCTTTTCCAGGCTAAGCAGACCCAGCTACATCCTCCTCTCCTTGTAGGGCTTATTTTCCGGCCCCTTTACCATTCTAGTTGCTCTTCTCTGGACTCGTTCCAGCACCTCAACATCCTTCCTAAACTGAGGGGCCCAGAACTGAACACAGTAGTCCAGGTGTGGTCTAACCAGTGCCAAATACAGGGGAAGGATAACCTCCTTCTCCTTGCTGGCCATACCATTCCTGATACAGGCCAGGATGCAATTAGCCCTCTTGGTTGCCTGGACACATTGCTGACTCATACTAAGTTTACTGTCCACTAGTACCCCCAAGCCTCTTTCTACCTGAGTACTCTCTAAGAACTCCATTCCCATCCTTGGAGGTGTTCAAGGTTAGTCTGGATGAAGTGCTGAGTGGCATGATCTAGATGTTAGATGTTGGGTTTACTTGGTTTATTTGGAATTAGGTTGGACTGGATGAACTTTAAGGTCTTTTCTAACATCATTACTGTGATACTGTGATACTGATTCTGGAAGGCAAGGTGCCATAACCTGACAGAGGCTATAGCAGCCAGGGTTTAGGAAAGGCATTTCCTAAGAAGTAATGAATGGGCTCCTGACCATTAGAGGAAATTGTGCAGAATTGGTTATGACAAAAAACTAAGGTGCCCAGTGCTCCACCCCGGTAGACTTTGAGATGGGATCAATCAAGGACAAAAATGGTGTCAGAAAACTGGACACTGCACCTCATGAAGGTGAGAAGGAGGGCAGAATAGGGGTGCTTGTAAGACGACTCACTTGGTATACAGAAAAGAATATGTCAATTACAGCTGTTGTGAGACCAAAGAAAAGACTGATCACATTTTTAGTTGATACTGGGACCCAAATAACCACTTTGACACAAATGAAGACAGAATGGTGTGGAATTACAATTTGATCCTGAAATTTAATTGTTTCGACTGCTCTGGAAAAAACACAGCCACTCTTTATGACTCTGGTGACACTTTGGTTACTAAAACATAAAGGTCTTATCAACACTGTGGTGGCCATAGGAGATTTTCAGATGAATATATTTGGTATGGATGTTTTGAAAGGTAAGCAGTGGCGTGATACCCAGAGGAACATGTGATCTTTTAGTATTCCCCAAATCAGGCAGTTGCACTTAGTGCAAGCTGCACCTACGCTTCCCTGTCCAAACTGGCACATGTAAAACCCCACCCATTGCCATTTGAAGCAAGAGATAGAATTACACCAATTCTGGCAGGAACTCCACCCACTCACGGAATGGCCTATAGAGCCTCAGTATGAAAATGGAATGCGGTAACCAGTGTTGGCAGTTACTGGAGAGATAACAGGGACCTAGAGATCACTGCATTTTGTCAAGGAGCCCCCACACTTTGTGTGGTCCCAACCACCCCAGAAATTTACCTCATCTCCAGTGTTCCATCACCATAACTCTTCTTAGCCTCGGAGAGGCAAGCTCTGTTTTTGTCATTACAGAACTATGAGGGGCATCAAAAACAGCACGAAGGATATCTGGATGATGACTTGGAGGCCTGTATTTTGAGATTATTAATGGTGTCACGATTGGACAGGTAATATTTTTCTGCATCTTACTGCTCACCCATAGCCAAAGGTAGGCTGAATGAATGGGAACAGGATGCAAAAATTGATTGGCAATCCTGACTGCAGTAACTGAAGAAAAGATACAGGCAGGATGCATTAAAAAAGAAGGAACCAAATATGAAAAGGTCTCTTTGTTTATCGTTATAGAAAATCTTTAGGTCAAAATTTATCCTGGCATCTTAGCTGAACTTTGTCACGTTGTGGGTATAAATCTCCAAGTTTTGCAAGGGAATGGTTTGGAACAGCCCTACTGATTTGGGGTGGGAGAGGATCCAACCTTGATGGAATTTAGTTCATTTTGCCTGTGGTTCTGTTGCAGACATGGCCATGGTTTCTGTGTTGACCATGAACAATTATTGATTGAAATTCTTTTGTTGTTCTATCTTGACCTTTTTTATGGTGATCTATGGTGTCACTGTTTTAAGTGTCTTTGGGTTATCAGTTGTAGGTGCAGGTGACTCACTAGGTGGAGGGAGGTATTACATTGTAATGGTCTTTGTTGTTCAGGTGTTGCAGTTTGAAAATTATCAAATTTTCAAGTGTTAATTTTGGTGCTTTTGTACCAAAAGAGCATTTTGTTTTGAAACTGGAGGTAGCTTTCCCAGAAGACACCCTGTGTCAGTGTCCTGACCCTACAGGTGATTGGTGGACGGAGTCTGTAAAAGGTGATGTACTTCATGTCTTCTGCCCTTCTTTGATATGTCTTGTAAGCCAGAGAGCATCTCTGCAAGACAGGGAGCTCCCCCCCACTACCATCGAAGGGTGGAGCACAGAAGAAGCCTAAGTATGGCTGCAGCTGTGCCATGGAGGCAACTATGGCCCTCTTTTGCCTGATTGGAACTCCTGGACTGTGCCCAGTGCTAGTTCATCCCAACTCCTGGCAGTACAGCGAAAAGATGAGCTGCTGCCTACACCTGCAGCACCCTTTGGTGGGGGCAAAACTGCAGCTTTCCCCTCTTTCTCTGAGGGCTTAAATGCAGGAAGCCGGCACCTGCTCGTTCCAGTTCCTGGCAGCAGGCTGAAGAGAGGGGCAGCTCCCCTACAACGCTTCTTAGCCTGATCACCTTTAAAGATGCCAGACAGCAGTGTGCACTTAACCATATATCTCCCTCAGAGCCTTAACCACACGGGAGAATAAGAGAGAAGGCACTGCAGAAAGCCCTGTAGCAAGCCTATCTACCACAAGAGGTATGGTCCCATGTGACCAGCACCATGTTACCTTTGTCTCCACCACTCTGCCACTGAGAGACTGAGAGAAGCCTCTGAAGAGAGAGCAAGAGAGATCATAAGTACAGATCTCCTAAACCTTTGGCAAAGAGAGAGTTTGGGATTCTGTTATATCCTCTACATTTAGCAGTGCTATAGCCTCAAAGAAGAACTAAGTTGAGGGGAGCTAGAAGTATGCCTGAGACATCAGGGAGAGCTGGAAAAGAAGTGTGTGTAAAGGCATTGTGACACAGTTTCTGTTTTAGCTTTTTGATTATTTTACTTTGGGAATTTTTCCTTTCTTATTGGTGATGGGTTCAATAAATTATTTTCTTTTTAGCAAAGTTGCTTCATTGCCTGTTGAATTCTTGGCAAGAATTGTTTGCTGTGCTTGAATTGCAGGCACCAACCCAAATTGATTTAGATCCTCGCTCTAAACTATTACACTGGGTCACCTTGGGTAAAGCAATTACTGTTCTATCTATTGTATGCGTTTGCTGCCTTAATCTTTTTACCTTATATTATCCCTTGTCTCATCCAATTGATTCAGCATGTTGTTATGAATGTGCAACTTATGCCCACTGTATCCTTGGAAGGAATAAAACAAATAAGGATTGTACAAAAGCTCCTGTCTTCTGCAATCCAAATAATATAAAAGTCCCCTCATATTCCTATTTATTATTCCTATTTCCTATTATATTTGTACAGTTTTGTATTCATTTTTGTACATTTTTGGACATTTTGTACTGTTTTATATGTTTGTATTCATGTTTGTAAAGTTTTACACATTTTTACTGGTTTTATAGTGTTATTTATGACGTGTTTATACTGGATTTATATTATAATGTTTATGGTACCCGCGAATATCATAGAATCATTAGGGATCAGAAGGGACCTCCAAAGATCATCTAGTCCAATTCCCCTGCCACAACAGGACCACTTAGACCAAGTCACACACGAACATATCCAGGTGTGTCTTGAACATCTCCATAGAAGGAGACTCCAAAACCCCGCTGGGCAGCCTGTTCCAATGTTCCGTTACCCTCACTCTGAAGAAGCTTCTTCTAATATTTGTATGGAACCTCCTATGTTCCAGTTTGTACCTATTCCCTCTTGTTCTGTCGCTAGATGACCTTGAGAAGAGCCTGGCTCCATCCTCCTGACACCCATCCCTCACATATTTAGAGACATTAATAAGGTCACCCCTCAGCCTCATCTTCTGCAAGCTAAAGAGACCCAGCTCCCTCTGCCTTTCCTCATAAAGGTGTTCTACTTCCTTCATCATCTTTGTTGCTCTGTGCTAGACAGAACCTTTTTCCCTTACCCTTTTCCCTTCTACCCTTGTTTACCTTCACTACCCTTTCCTATCCTTTTAATGCTTTACCTGCAACTAATGTTGGGCCATGGGATGGAATGTAAGTAACCATGTATTTTTTTTCCATTGATTTCACTATAATGCTGTGGTAGCTGGGGTTACTCCTGGTCAGAATGCTGATGATGTCACATAGAATGCTGCCCCTGCCTGGGCTCCTCAGCACAGAGTGAGTGGAGGAGGCAGAGAGCTTCCCAAACATTCATGTGGGGGGTCAGTCAGCTTCCCAAGAGTTTGAAGAGCCTTCTAGAAGGTCATACAGATCATACTTTGCTGAGACTATAAGCCCCGAGCACCAAGTGGGGCAAGGGAACTGCCCAGTGGAACAGGGACTGTTAAGCAGGGCCTGTATGGCATGGACCATCTAGAGGAGGACGGGCAGTGGAGTGGCTGCAGAGCACTGGGGAGCAGCACCCACCACCCTGAGAAGCAGTGGCAGCGCTGGAGAGCAGCAGCATCAGCAAAAGCAGCAGAGAAATAAGACACACTGTAATAAATAACCCAAACTATTTTGCTGACTAAAACACTGAGACAAAGCTTTAGGAGGTACGACTTGGTTTTGAGTTGCAAAGGCAGTTATCTCAAGGAACATCGTGAGAAACTAAGAAACCACAAACTGTAAATATAGTATTGTTATGGCATCAAGGGCGCAGATGTTGGGTAAAGAAAGGAGTTCTGAAACCCAAGGGTCAAGATGGATCGAATGGAAAATTCCCTGAGCAAGACAAAGAAAATCTTGAAGGAAGATACCAATTTTGAAACTAACATGGGGAGGAATAAAAGGGGGGCGCTTCTGATCAGAAGGCGTGAGCCTGTTGTGGAGCTGCGTCTCCCAGGGCTGCTTTGCGTCAGCCCAGCGCTGCTTTGCTTTCTAATCAAATAAAATTGTAATAATAATTCCATTCCACTCAGTGGTTGGTACCCTATACTATAACAACACTAGGAATGGCGGCACTCCCCCTCCATGGCAGTGCCAAGAAGTAGCAATAACCTCCTCTCCCCTGTGGTCTTTCCATTTCTTCTCTTTTCCTTTTCCCACTATCCGCTTTCCTCTTTCCTATTCTGCTCACCCTTGTCCCCTCATGGTTCCATTCTTTTTGGTTTAAATAAATCAGTTACCTCTTGATTCCACTTAAATCTCTATTCTGTTCCTCCAATACCAACAGAGCCCCATGTATTCACAGCTTGCCTTGTTGGGTTGGCACTGCCTAATCACAGCAGGACAACTGAACCATGACAGACCATATATTTATGAATATTGTATAGGATAGAATGCTTCCAGTGACATTAGTGTGTCACACTATTTGAGCACACATGGAAATAAACTCATGTCTAACAAGGCCTTATATTGCCTCTTATCTTCTAGGGATTTTGAGTGTATGAAAAGAAAGTTAACATTTTTAATCTTTATATCTCATACAAATTCCTACCTGTAGAATAAAAGACTTGGACAGGTCAGGTTGTTCCATATCATTAACTAGGAGTTACTTCTCCAGAAAGGTGAAAGAAGAAGACACTTAACACTGGTATGATGTAGAAGTAGGTACGGCATTTCATAAGGGAAACATTGCCTCCACCTATAGCTTCCCATACTACACATGATGAGTGGGTTCACTGGTAACTGCAGCACCCAGTGAAGTGAACCCTCTGCATGTAATTGTCAGCATTTTGTCATGTAGTTGTCCTGGATTTGGAAAATTTGTGTTTATAGTTTGAACACTATGATGATTGTACCTATCAACCAACTAACAAAGCTTGGGAAAACCTTTTAAATGTCCTAAATGGAGTTTAGGATCACTTGTATTTTGAGTTTTAATGGTTCTTGCAGACCTTTTTCTCATAAGACTTATTTAGAAATCAGTCTCAGCCTGCAGTGGTACACCCTGGTCTTCAGCATCTCTGTTTAACAAGAAAGTGGTTAAAAATTGTTTTGTATTTGTGTGAGTCATTTAATGCCTCTGGATGATGGAATCCCCTAGCCACTGCTGCAAACTTTCTTAGTCACACTCCAGGAGTGTTCCTTAAGCACACTTCTGTAACGGCCCTGAAAAAGGAAACTGTATTATATTATGTATTAGTGTTCAGAGTGGAAGATAGGGCAATGTGAAGTGTTGTGCAGAAGGCCATGCATGAAATAGAAAAACCAAGAATACAGTGACAACCCCCACTGAATCACTGTGCCTTTTCCTAGCATTTGGAAATTCCGAAATAAAAGTAGAGACGGAGGAATACTTGGAGTCCTCTACTGCTGTATTGCCCACAATTTTTCTTCTAACAGTTGAGTGCCACGTGGCTTCTTATTAGTGGGTGTCTGACCTGGTATGTTGCCTGTGAGGATGTGTTGGAAAGATCTGTGCAGACTTCAGCAAGAAGAACCTATAGAGTAAAAATTGAGATACTGCCCTGACAGCAGGCTTCTGAAAACCACATCACTCTATCCACTTTGACTGATGCATTGTCTTAGGTTTTGTGTTGTCAAGTTATTGTAGCTATATGACAGGGTGTGAAAGAATGTGACACAGCTGTGTTGTTAATGAAGCAGCTCCTCACTGAAGGCTACAATATTACCCTGTGTCACTTCTGAGGTGCCATGAAAGAAGGGAACTTTATTTGAGAAGGAAAAGTAACAGTCAGAAATGAAATAGGAACTGTTGAGCAAAGTGCATATTCCTCTTTATTCCTCATTTTGCTCTCCCAGTATATGGCAGATAATGAAGTGACTCATTTGGAACAGACTCCCCAACACGTAGTCAAGTGGTTTGGTAGGTGGGTGATTGCTCCAAGACTTGCAGGTGAATGAAATTCTCATCAGTCACTTGGCATCTCAGGCAGTGATGTACATCTTCGGACAAGAAAAATTAATTGCATTGCTAAGTTTCATAATTTGATTACTTTATAAAAAGTCTTTAGAGCAGCTCTCTGTGTGATTATATAGACTTACTGCTGAACTGAAAGCCTAGTCCCACATACTTCACAGTTCTAAACAATTTGTGGTAATTATTTTGATTAGGCATGTACTGAAATGCTATTTCAGTAATGCACAAGGTGATGTACAAATTATAGGGCAGAATATGCACAAAAGCCTTTAAAAATAAACAAAATAAAGCTAAATTCAGCTCTGAAATTGATGGATGAAGCCTCTTAAAGCTTACGTTTGCTATTCTTAGGTTCAAATACATTGTCAACTTGGATGTCTTTGCAAAGAGATCAGTTCTGCAGATAAGGTCTCCTTCCCTGTCTCTTATTTCTGATATGTATTTTAAGGATCAAGTAGTAAAAATAATGTAAATGCATAACAAATGGTAAATTGGGCTACTAGTGATGATGAGTGTCTTATAGCAGAAAAGCTGTAGACATATAAACTCATTTAAAAGAAAATGCTGTCTGCAAATCAGGCAATTTAACCAGCTCTCTGATCTATTAGACTGTGCTTATCATAAATGTTTAAAACAATTGAAATAAGCCACCTGTGTCAACAGGAGCATCTTTCCTGGCCTGTAGATCAAACCCTGGGTATGGCATCATCTGTTACCAAGAGCAAGGACTTGGTTTTTCTGTGTGAGTGTGTAGCACACATTGTGTGAGTGTGTAGCACAAGGGGGATGTTCAGAGTCTGTATGTCTAAGAAAATTTTCCAACCTCTGAGATAAGCAAAGAGTTTGACTTGGAGAACCATCAGTACTTTCTGTGAGCATGGTGGTGTGGCTGATCCCTGTGACCCATGGTGCCCTGTCAAGTTGTTAAGGGTCCTCATTTGGATCTGCACATCAGAAAGCAGCAGACTGAGTCTCAGCCCTTTTTTAAGTGTCTGTCCATCAGTGCACAGGGGTCAGCCCTCAGCTCTTCAGATGATGTCTGAGGAAGAGGTTCACCCCAGCTCTGGAACATTTCAGATTTGCTGTGAAGAAGGAAGATGTGATTCCTCTCTAACAGCATGACTTTGGGAGTAGGAGGAATTGCTCATGATCCCTTAACAGCTCAGTATCATTACGGATCAGAAGGGATCTCGAAGGATCATCCAGTCCAATCCACCTGCCACAGCAGGATCACCTAGATCAAATCACACAGGAACACATCCAGATGGGTCTTGAACATCTCCACAACCTCCCTGGGCAGCCTGTTCCAATGCTCTGTTACCCTCACTGTGAAGAAGTTCCTTCTGGTATTTATATGGAACCTCTTATGTTCCAGCTTGCACCCATTGTCCCTTGTCCTATCACTAGATGACATTGAGAAGAGTCTGCTCTCCCAGCTCCACTGGGCAACACTCTGCTAGTGTTCTCTTCCCAGGGCATAACAAGAGAAATGAAGAGCACTTGCTTGAAAAAGAAAAACTGTAATTTTAAGTAAGTGGCAGACCCTGGCTGCCAGGAGGACGGCTGAATTTAAAGCCTGGGGGTCGATTTTAGAGGCCCTGAAAGCAGCCCGCGAGGAAAAGCTGGCTGATGAGTGCGCGCGTGAGCTGTTGGGGCTGATTGCTGGGAACGGTAAAAGTGGGGGGCGCGGAGGTTCAGTCTCCTCTGCAGGTTTGGACGGGGACAAGATGGCGCCGACTACTCCGGCCGCACCCACTGCGGGAGAGGAAAAGGAATGCGAGACCCAGCAGTCATCTCTGCCGCACACCGATAAGGCTGGTATAACCGCGATTACG
>VZRI01010354.1:54346-70346 GCA_013397515.1 Upupa epops
CTGGTCCAGTGGGGGGTGTCCCTGCTCATGGCAGGGGGGTTGGAACTGGGTGATCTTTGAGCTCCTTTCCAACCTGAATCCTTCTAGGAATCTATGAATCTCAGTGTTTGTGTTACCCCTGTCACCACTGGGAGGAGTGGAATCAGTCTCTCCAGGACACCACCTCCAAATGACCCTTTCCTGGAGGGACCAGAGTTGTTTTGTTTCAGCTCCATCCTTGCCCGGCCCCCAGCCCAGAGGGTTCGGTTTGACCCACAGGCTGCTTAAAGGAGCAGGAGCCCTCCCAGGTTTCAGAAATGGAATTGACTGCTTCTGTTTTTCCCATGGAAGAGGTTCCAGGCCTTTCAGTGGTGCCTTCTGCATCCCAGACCCCACCTGTACAAAGGTTCCTTCTGACTCTGTGCTGATAAATAGAGGTCACAGCACCAGCAGAGCCCGGGATCAGCGATACCTCAGCTTTGTTTTGCATGTCCCACCGCAGGACATCAGCCTGTCTGTTCTGACACGAGTGTCGCTGTCAGGCCTGATGCCTGCGTGGTTCTTCTCACAGGGGGGGTTACTTACAAGAGGAGAAGTGCAGTTAATCAAAGCTCTGATCTTCATCGAGCGAGCAGCGCTTCAGGTGGCTTCGGGACCTTAAAGCTCGCGTGGGTTCCTAGGACATGATTGAAGAGGAGTTCAAGTTTGGCAGATGGCAGTGTGATTCCCCTGAACGCTTACAGTCCCGTGCAGTCACAGAGGTCTTGGTTTAAAAAAGAACCACAACAGAGGCGCTGGCGTGGGGTATGGGGCGGGAATCAGTGGAGTTAACGAAGTCAGAGTAGAACCTGCTGCGTGGGTTGAACTAGCAGGGCTGTCTGGCGCTGTAGATGCGTCTCTTGTTTGGAGGCTGGGAAGGGGAGATCCGGGCAGGAGTCGTTTCATACAGCTCACATCAGCAAAGCAGCAGGATTTAGTGCTTTAAAATGAAGCTTCAGTGTTTACAGTGATGACTTCGTGGCTTTTAGGAGAGAGCAGAACCTTCGTAGCTCGATGCCTGGTCACACCAGAGATCCGCGCTGCTTCACTCTCCTCCTTTTCCCCCTCCCCGTTCCTACTCCACGACACGAGTAATGCTCACCCAGGAGTTCAGTGCAGGGTGTTAGCCTCTGGGTTTATAAAGCTGCAAGTTCGATTTGACTGTAGCTCATGAACAGCAGAGAAGGGTTTGGGGCCGGGAAGCAGAGCTGGTTTAACACGGGTGGGAGGTTGCCAGCAGGCTCTGCGTTGTGCAGTGCGGCTGTGGCACTCCCCGTTTGGCTGTGCTAAGCGTTTTCAGTCCTCTCTTCAGAGAGAAAATTCACTTTTTGAAAGATTTTTTAAGAATATCGAGTCTGAGTTGTCTCCTGCAAGGTGAGCTGTGCAGTTTGAGGGTGCTGCCCAGCTCAGGAGGGGTTGAGAGAAACAGTCGCCTAAGGAGAGGCTGAGGGAGCTGGGCAGGGTGAGTTTGGAGAAGAGGAGGCTGAGGGGGGACCTCCCTGCCCTCTCCAACTCCCTGAAGGGAGGCTGTGGAGGGGTGGCTGCTGGCCTCTGCTCCTTGGTGCCTGCTGACAGCAGCAGGGGCACTGCTCTGCAGTTGAGGCAGGGGAGGGTCAGACTGGCTCTGAGGCAGAGATTCTCTGCAGCCAGAGTGGTTGGGCACTGGCAGGGCCTTCCCAGGGAGGTGGTGGAGTCCCCCTGCCTGGAGGTGTTGAAGAACCCTGTAGCCATGGTGCTTCCCACCCTGCTCGAGTGGCAGCAGGGAGGGGGTCAGGCTGTGTCTGTCAGTCTCTCAGGGACTGAGGGGTTTTACTGGGCTGGGGATGGTTGGAGTCAGGGATCTGGGAGCTCCTTTCCACCCAGGATTGTGCTGTGATTCTGTGACGCTGTGGTTTGAGGATGAGCCCGTCGTTCTGTGTCCTCCAGGGGTGAGATGTGACTTGGTCTGACCCAGCCATCTCAGCACTGCCAGGAGCAAACATTGAGCATTTAACCCCGAGAGATGTGGGGGTGACAGGGGTGCTCAGGAGCCTCAGGCAGGCCACTGTGTAGCAGAAACACTCCCCATCACCATCACCCAGGGTCGGGATGATGGCTGGACTAGATGATCTGGTAGGTCTCTTCCACCCTAACGATCCTGTGATCCTTTGCAGTGCCCAGATGTCTTCAGGCCATTCGGTGGCAGTCATGGGCATCGACTTCACCCTGCGCTACTTCTACAAGGTTCTGATGGACCTGCTGCCAGTTTGTAACCAGGACGGGGGGAACAAAATAAGGTAGGATGGTCCCTCCCGACTGTAAGCATCATCTGTTGGCGATGGGGACAGTGGCACTGAGTGCCCCCTCAGCAGGTTTGCTGATGCCAGTGGGCTGTGCGGGGTGGGGAACACGCTGCAGGGAAGGGAGGGCGTCCAGACCGGAGAGGTGGGCCAGTGCCAGCCTCCTGAGAGTCAGCAAGGCCATGGGCAAGGTCCTGCTCATGGGTGGAGGCAGTGCCAGGCACAGACACAGGCTGGGTTGGGAACAGAGGGAGAGCTGCCTGGAGGAGAAGGACTCGGGGGTGTGGGTGGATGACAAACTCTGCCTGAGCCAGCAGTGTTCACTTGTGGCCCAGACACCTGATCCTGGGCTGCAGCAAGAGAAGCGGGTGACCAGTAGGGCAAAGGAGGGGATCCTCCCCCTCTATTCCGCTCTCCTGAGACCCCAACTGCAGTCCTGCATCCAGTTCTGGAGCCCCCAGCACAGGAAGGAGATGGAGCTGTGGGAACGTGTCCAGAGGAGGGCCACAGGGACAGGAGGAGAGAGTTGGGGCTGTTCAGCCTGGAGGAGAGGAGACTCTGGGAAGATCTTAGTGCGGTCTCCGGGTACCTGAAAGGGGCTCCAGGGAAGCTGGGGAGGGGCTGTTTCCAAGGGCTTGGAGTGGTCAGGGCAGGGGGAATGGTTTCCAACTGGAAGAGGGGAGGTTGAGACTGGAAGTCAGGAGGAAGCTCTTCACGCTGAGGGGCTGAGACCCTGGACCAGGTTGCCCAGGGAGGTTGTGGCTGCCCCCCAGCTCCCTGGAAGTGTTCAAGGCCAGACTGGCTGGGGCTTTGAGCACCCTGGTCTAGTGGGGGGTGTCGCTGCTCATGGCAGGGGGGTTGAACTGGATGATCTTTGAGCTCCCTTCCAACCTGAACCCTTCTAGGAATCTCTGAAACGACTGAGCACAGCCCCCAGTCTCTTGGGTTTCTTTTCACGCAGCCTGTTCGGTTGCCGTGCGCGTGCCGTGAGGGTGTCTTACCTTGAGTTATGTGAACTAGGGGTAGGAAAATCCACTCCAGTCACGTTTGTTTTCTCAGAAACACAGAGCACAGAGCAGTTAGAACTCATCTGATTTCATCTCACTGTTCTCAGACCCTCGTGTGTCTTCACTCTTCCTCCTCACCCTTCTTACAAACCAAGGCAGGGGGTTGGATCGGCTGTGGATCCAGGGTAACCTGATGCCGTCTGGGTTTTGTGGCTGTTTGTTTGCTTGGTTTGAAGCCTCATTTTGGGGAAGGGAAGTGGTTTTCTCTCTTCCTCCCAGTTTTCAGGTTTGGTTTGGGTATTTTTAATCTATTCTATGAAAAAATACCTACAGAATTCACGAGTTAGGGTTTGGCATCACTGGCCCTCCCTCCCAGTTAAAACCATTTCCTAATCACTGGGGGCAGCTGCCTTATTCTGTTTCTACCTCCTCTAAGGGGGGCAGTGAAACCAACAGCTCTAAAACCCCTGAGCTACAGGTTTTCATGGCTCTGTTGTCCCCTCAAGCTTTCAGTCCCGTCTACTCTGTGCTGCTTGCTTTAAATTCATCCCTAAGCTGAGTCCCAGTGGCCAGCAGGGTGACTCTGAGCCAGCAATGGGCCAAGAGGGCCAACAGCATCGTGGGGGGGATCAGAAGAGGGGTGGTTAGAGATCGAGAGAGGGTCTTCTCCCCCTCTGCTCTGCACTGGTGAGACCGCATCTGGAGGGCTGTGTCCAGTGCTGGGCCCCTCAGTGCCAGAAGGACACAGAGCTGCTGGAGGGTGTCCAGCATAGAGCAACGAAGATGATGAAGGAAGGAGAGCAGCTCCCTGATGAGGAAAGGCTGAGGGAGCTGGGGCTCTTGAGCTTGGAGAAGAGGAGGCTGAGGGGAGGACCTCATTGCTGTCTCTCAGTCTGTGAGGGGTGGGTGTCAGGAGGATGGAGCCAGGCTCTGCTCAAGGGCATCTGGGGACAGGACAAGGGGCACTGGGTGCCAGCTGGAGCAGAGGAGGTTCCCTCTCGCTCTCAGCAGGACCTTCTTCCCAGGGAGGGTCCCAGAGCACTGGCAGGGGCTGCCCAGGGGGGCTGTGGAGTCTCCTTCTCTGCAGACGTTCCAGCCCCGCCTGGCTGTGTTCCTGTGCCACTGGGTCTGGGGGATCCTGCTGTGGCAGGGGGGTTGGACTGGAGGATCTTTCCAGGTCCCTTCCGATCCCTAATGATTCTAGAATCCCTCTCTCCAACTCCCTGAAGGGAGGTTGCAGTCAGCTGGGGGTCAGGCTCTTCTCCCAGGCACCCAGCACCAGGATGAGAGGGCAGGGCCTGAAGCTGCCAGGGGAGGGTTAGGTTGGCTGTCAGGAAGCCCTTCCTCCTGGAAAGGGTGCTCAGAGCCTGGACTCAGGGCAGTGGAGGAGTCCTCATGTCTGGAGGTGTTGAAGGACAGCCTGGCTGTGGCTCTTAGTGCTCTGGTGTGGCTGATGTGGTGATGTTAGGTGCTGGGCTGGGCTGGAGGAGCTCAGAGGGCTTTTCCAGCCTCAGTCATTCTGTGAGTGACAGTTTGCAGTTGGAGAGTTGAGTGACCCCATCATTTAATAAACAGAAGTCCTCAGAAAGTCTTCCTCTAGCAACCTGTCATACTTCCCTCTGTTTCTCTGAGGCCCCCGGAGCTCTAACAAGAGGCTTTTGCTTTGTTTGTTGGGGCACAGGTGCTTTATCGTGGAGGACAGAGGGTACCTGGTGGCACACCCGACCCTCATCGATCCCAAGGGCCACACGCCAGTGGAGCAGCAGCACATTACACACAAGGTCAGGCACCTCCTCGTTTCTCTTGGTTAATTCCTACCTTTCCCCATCACTGGGGTGGTGAAGGCTCTAGAGAAGCTGCTGTTTGAGTCTGATTTGTGTGCAGTTCTGGGTCCCTCGCTTCAAGAGATTGAGTGGGTACAGAGGAGCAGCAAGACTGGGGAAGGGACTGGAGGGAAAGGCTGATGGGGAGAGGCTGAGGGAGCTGGGGGAGTTGAGCCTGGAGAAGAGGAGACTCAGAGGGACGTATTCCCTCTCTATAGATACCTGAAGGGAGGTTGTAGTCAGGTGGAGGTTGGGCTCTGCTCCCAGGCAACCATTGCCAGGATGAGAGGGCAGAGCAGCTTTAAGGTTGGCTGTCAGGAAGCCCTTCCTCCTGGAAAGGGTGCTCAGAGCCTGGACTGGACTGCCCAGGGCAGTGGGGGAGTCCCCGTGTCTGGAGGTGTTGAAGGACAGCCTGGCTGTGGCCCTGAGTGCCCTGGGGTGGCCGCTGGGGTGCTGTTAGGTGCTGGGCTGGGCTGGAGGAGCTCAGAGTGCTTCTCCAGCCTCAATCATTCGGTGATTTCAAAGGGATAAAGTCCTCCTGGTTTTTTTTTTAGGAGCCTCTGGTAGCCAATGACATCCTGAACCACCCAAACTTCGTCAAGAAGAACCTCTGCAACAGCTTCAGCGACAGAACCGTGCAGCGCTTTTACAAATTCAATACCAGCCTAGTGGTAAGGCTGTTCTGCTGCTGCTCTATTTCGCTCTGGCATCTGCCTTGCTCGGGTTGGAGGTCTTCTGGTGTGACGGCAGATCCTTGCCAGGATCATCAGGCGAAGCTGGGCACCAGCCTCCCCCGTGGATTGGCCCCACCTCACCCTCTACAAGCACGCGATCAGCACTTGGGACTGCACAGCACAGACTGTGCTCACGCAGAGCCAGTTGACACCTGAGGGAGTGTGGATGCGATCGCCCACCAGGGGTGGTTGATGTCTCCAGAGTCTCATCCAGCAGCATGAAAACAGAGTTTGGGGGGGGGTTTCCAGCAGTAGTCGGGATGGTTTTGCTTCGGATCCTCTGACCCGACCTGTAGCTCCAACTGTGTCCAGTGTGACAGCCTCCTGTAGGTAGTAAAGTTCTCCTCACAACATCCAGATGAATTTATTTCCTGAGAGACCTGAGCACTGCGTCAGCCTGCAGCTTTTAGAGACCTGAGCGCTCCGTGTGTTGCGTTCGAGCTTCCCCTCGTGCTCAGCCGCGCTGACGGGTCTGAGCCGGGGGGCTGTCGGGTCTGAGCGCCACTGGCAGCGCTGCGCATCCACCCCTGCAAGATCGGTGCAGAGTTCTTCACTAGATGTTAAGCTCTGTGGGAGAAGCTGCTCTCTAAATGAGACCTTTCCATTATTACTGGGAGGAGAAGGTGGGGAACGAGCGTCAGAAGTCTTTAGAAGCAGCGTCAGGACGCGTTGATCTGTGGTGGCTGGGATGAAACGTTTTCCCCCACGCTTGAAATGCAAACGAGAGAGTAACGAGGATTTGTAGGCAGAGAGAAAGCTACACGCAGTGGCATCAGGAGTGAGGCTGCCTAGAATCCAGATCGCTTGGCTTGGAGACCACCTTTAAGCTCATCGAGATCAACCGCTCCCCCAGCACTGCCAGGGCCTCCCTAACCCCTGTCCCTCACCTCCACGGCTTTGCAGTCCCTCCAGGGACTCCCCCACTGCTCTGGGGAATCCTTGTGGGGTAGAAATAATTCCCCAGGGTCAACCTCAACCTCCTCTGGGGTAACGTGAGGCTCTCATCCTGTTGCTTGTTCCTTGGAAGGAGAGACTGACCCCCACCCAGCTCCAGCCTCTTGGATTCAGGGAGCTGTGGAGACTCCTTGCAGAGCTCAGCGGTGGCCTGCACAGTGGGGATGGATCAGGGAGTGATGTGAAGGAGCTGGAAATGCTGGCCTCGCTGCTGCTGCCACACCTCACGGTGTTTACAACCTAAACCTGGGGAGTTTCTCTACCCTCAGCAAAGTCTTTCCACCCAGTAGCAGTTGAGCCCATTTCCTAAGCCTCTCACTTGCCCGGGTGGCTCTGCCACGCATGAATATCTCTTCGGAAGGAGCAAAGTCTTCAGCTCCCTCAACAGACAGACAGAGTTCTTGCTAGACCACTGCCACCTCTTTCTTTTCTCTGTAGGGTGACCTGACAAACCTGGTGCACGGCAGTCACTGCTCCAAGTACCGGCTGACAAGGATCCCGGGCACCAACGCCTTCGTAGGGATCGTCAACGAGACCTGCGATTCCCTGGCTTTCTGCTTCTGCAGCATGGTCGACAGGCTCTGCCTCAACTGCCACAGGTCAGCAGGACGCGAGGCGTCTACAGGCTGGTCCAGGCCACATAGACCGACCCTCAAGCTCTTGAACTCGGGGAGCTGTAGAGAGTGAGAAGCCTCCTTGTCCCAGGACAGCCTCATCTCCTCCATCCATCAGCCTGTATGGATGGATTGATTGGAAGGGAACCCAAGGATCAAGTCCAGCTCAGTAAATCCAGTTGAAATGAGCTGGCTCCAGAGCCCTGTCAGGCTGAGCCTGAAAACTGCCTGTAGTTGTGGAATCCTCCACTTCCCCGGGAAGACCGTTGCTCTCTCAGGCAGAGTCTTCCCTCTGGAGTGCAGGAGCAACTGGTATCCACCACCTCCTGTCTTTTCTGTGGGACTCCTGTGAAAAGGGAGTCTCCATCTTGTTGGTAGTCACTGGGACGTAGGGATAAGGCTCCCCTTGAGCCTTCTCTTCTCAAGTTTCTCATTGAGGGGCTTCCTGGTGCTCACGGGAGCTGTGTGTTGCCCTGGCAAGAAGGATCCTCTCTCCAGATCTGGGGTTTGTCTGCGTTTCACACGTCAGAGGGCTGGTAACTGAGGAGAGTTCCTGTTGTCCCTCAGTCCGAGTCCAGAGTAGAGAGTCCGTGTGGTCTCTGGGGGAAGAAGGGTTCTCCAGAGCCTGTTGTCTGGTGAGCTGCTGTTACGGGCTGGCCTGTGGGGTTGGAACGCTGGCGGGCAGGGTGTGATGGGTGTTGTGTTGTGTTTTGACTCCTGAAGGATGGAACAGAACGACTGTGAGTGCCCTTGCGAATGCCCTCTGGAGGTCAATGAATGCACCGGCAACCTCACCAACGCCGAGAGCAGGTGAGGCAGAGTCTGGACATCAGAGAGTCATAGGATGTGTTGGACTGGAAGGAACCGTTGAAGGGCAGCTAGTCCAACCCTGCTGCAGTGAGCAGGGTCATGTTTACCTAGACCAAACTGCTCAGAGCTCCATCAAGCCTGACCTTGAATGCCTCCAGGGATGGAGAAATGGGTTGGGTTGGAAGGGAACTTAAAGCTCATCTAGTCTAACCCTCTGCCTTGGGCAGAGACACCTCTCGCTAGAGGAGGTTGCTCCAATCCCATCCAACTCTGCCTTGAGAATGAGTGTCCTCACAGAGGTGAACTAATAAGTTCCCTCTGAGCTCCTCCAGCCCAGCCCAGCAGCTAACAGCACCCCAGCACCCACCCCAGGGCACTCAGGGCCACAGCCAGGCTGTCCTTCAACACCTCCAGACACAGGGACTCCCCCACTGCCCTGGGCAGTCCAGTCCAGGCTCTGAGCGCCCTTTCCCTGAGGAAGGGCTTCCTAACATCCAACCTAACCTTCCCCTGGCAGCTTCAGATTCTGCCCTCTCANTCCTGCTGGCCACACTAGTGCTGATCCAAGCCCAGATGCCAGACGATACGTAACAGATGACAGTGATGCTGTCACTGATGGTACTGCAGCTGCTCCCATCACACCAGGCTTTCCTTTTTGTCCCACGGCAGGAACCCGAGTTGTGAAGTTCATCAGGAACCGATGACTTTCACAGCCATCGATCCCAGCCTGCAGGACGCCCTCCCGCAGTGCATTAACACCCAGTGCAACCAGAGGACAGAGAGCGGGTAAAGCAGCCTTCTCCATCCCTCACAGCTCAGGGATAATGAAACAGCTCTTCCTACGAGAAGGAAGGAGCTGGATGATGCCAGAAAGAGAAGAGTTCAGCTTCAGATACAGGTTTCTTTTGGTTTGCACTCGCAGGGACTGCTTTGGCGTGCTGGACTGCGAGTGGTGTATGGTAGACAGCGACGGGAAGACCCATCTGGATAAGTCCTATTGTGCCCCCCAGAAGGAGTGCTTTGGTGGCATTGTGGGGGCGAAGAGCCCGTACGTGGATGACTTGGGAGCAATAGGTAACTGCGTCTGTCTGTCTGTGAGATCTCACCTAGAGTGCTTGGTCTGCTTCTGGAGTCCCCAGTGGGAGAAGGCTGTGGAGCTGTTGGGATTTGAGTCCAGGGAAGGCCATGAGGGTGATCAGAGGAACAGGCTGTGAGAGTTGGAGCTGTTGAGCCTGGAGAAGGCTCTGAGAGAGACCCTGTATGAGCTTGTAGTATCTGAAGGGGCTACAGGAAGAGGGACTTCTTATAGGGGACTTGAGTGATAGGGCAAGGGGGATGGGTTCAAGCTCAAACAGGGGACATTGAGCTGGTGTCTGAGGCAGAAATCCCTCCCTGTGAGGCTGCTGAGGCCCTGGAACAGGCTGGCCCGGGAGGCTGTGGCTTCTCCATCTCTGACAATGTCCCAGGCCAGGTTGGATGGGGCTGTGGGCACCCTGATCTGGTGAGAGGTGTCGCTGCCCATGGCACTGGGTGAGCCCCAAGCTCCCTTCCAACCCGTCCCCAAGCTGTGAACACGCGCTGTAGTGTTTCTGCCCTCTCTGAATGTCTTCTCCCATCTAAACTGTGCTGAGTGCAGTTCAGCACCCAGAAAGCCTTTGTTCAAGATCTCTGATCCTTACAGAGGTGTTGATTCTGCAGAGCATTAACGAGTTGTTTTGTCTCTCTCGATTTAGGAGATGAAGTCATCACTCTCAACATGATCAAAAGCGCACCAGTGGGCCCAGTAGCCGGAGGCATTATGGGCTGCATCATGGTGCTGGTCCTGGCAGTGTACGCCTATCGCCACCAGATCCATCGCCGCAGCCACCAGCACATGTCCCCTTTGGCTGCTCAGGGTGAGCTGATAACGTTTGAGGGAGGAACGGGGTGGGAATGAACCAAGAGCAAATCAGCACCCAGAAATCCCCCCCCGAACCCCTCTTTTCCCTGGGTTCCTTTCAGCATTTCACCCCGTTCTGTTTAACTCTGCTAAGCGAGGCCCAGGGTGCTTGTGTATTGCTGCCCTCTCCTGGGTGCAGCCAGACTGCTGCTGCTGCTGCTGCTGCCCAGAGATGGAACCCGCGCTGCTTGATGTGTTTTCTAGAGCTGAATCACTGAGCCCAGCTGAGAGTCTGTGGCTGCTCAGGAGGGTCGGGTGCTTTTGGGACTCAGAGTCTGCACACCCTTTCTGCTGGGGCTGCGTGGGACATGACTCTGTTCACTTAGAATCATGGATTCAGAGAGTCCTAGAATCATCAGGGTTGGAAAAGACCTTCAAGATGCTTCTGGTCCATGGGGTTCTGTCCTTAGGTAGAGAAACCCACTGAGAGACAAAACTGTGTTTGGCAGCCAGCAGGGTGCCCAGGTGGCCAAGAAGGCCAACAGCATCCTGGCCTGGGTCAGGAAGAGTGTGGGCAGCAGGAGGAGGGAAGGTCTTGTGCCCTTGGACTCAGCTCTTGGGAGGCCTCCTCTCCTGGGGTCAGTTCTGGGAACACATGGAGATGCTGGAAGGGGTCCAGAGCAGAGCTACCCAGCTCAGGAGGGGTTTTGATAAGCAGTCGTGTGAGGAGAGGCTGAGGGAGCTGGGCAGGGTGAGTTTGGAGAAGAGGAGGCTGAGGGGGGACCTCACTGCCCTCTCCAACTCCCTGAAGGGAGGCTGTGGAGGGGTGGCTGTTGGCCTCTTCTCCTTGGTGCCTGCTGACAGCAGCAGGGGCACTGCTCTGCAGTTGAGGCAGGGGAGGGTCAGACTGGCTCTGAGGCAGAGATTCTCTGCAGCCAGAGTGGTTGGGCACTGGCAGGGCCTTCCCAGGGAGGTGGTGGAGTCCCCCTGCCTGGAGGTGTTGAAGAACCCTGTAGCCATGGTGCTTCCCACCCTGCTCGAGTGGCAGCAGGGAGGGGGTCAGGTTGTGTCTGTCAGTCTCTCAGGGACTGAGGTTTTTTGTTGGGGTGGGGATGGTTGGACTCGGGGATCTGGGAGCTCATTTCCAACCAGGATCATTCTGTGATAGGAAGACAGAGAGAGGTGCAGTCGGGGCTAACTGCTGCTCTAACTGCCGATCCCCCGCCGGTGTTTTGAAGCAGCTCGCTTCCTTCCAACCTCCAGCATCTCTCTTCCTGCAGACGGAGGTAGCAGTATCATTCTCCCGGCATCAGTAGCTCCATTTATCTAGGGGAAAGCTCAGCTCCTCACGCGGCGCCGCCGAGTGCCCCCAGTGCAGTAGCAGGGTGGCTGGCAGCCCTTAGGAAGGTGATGCCCAAGTTTTCTCTTTAATGGTTGCGTTTCTCTGTTTGTAACTGCGTGTAGAAATGTCAGTGCGAATGTCGAACCTGGAGAATGATAGGGATGAGAGAGACGATGACAGCCATGAAGACAGGGGGATCAGTAAGTACCGAATCACTTTGCTCTCAAAATTCCTGTTGAACGAGCCGGTTGTTCTCCTAATTAAACTGCCTGAGGACGCTCTGTGCCGATGGAAATGACTCCACAGTGGTTTCGCTCGGGCAACTGTAGTCTCTCCTGCTGAAGGATGATGGTTTCTTCCTTTGAAAAGACCGATCTCACTGAATTACTGAGGCTGGAAGAGACCTCTGAGATCATCGCGTTCAGTCTGTGATCTCTGTGTGGAGGAGCTTTGCCCCTTACACCCACCCTTATCATGATGGCTTCCAGAAAGAGCTCTGCTCAGCCTTATAAAGCCCAGTTGGGACAGCACAGGGTATGGGAATCTCCTGCCTCTGTTCAGCCTTGGAAAGCAGAGGCCAGGTCCGGTGTGGACATCCCGCTAATGTAGCAGTAAATCTTCTCTGCATCAGAGTGGGCTGCTGCTGCTTTACTGCTCGGTAGAAGCAGCACTCAGCGGGTGGCAGTGTAGGAGAAGCCAGTGCACCTGAGCTCTGCGAGAGCTCCAGAGTCAGAGCAGCATCCCTGTCACCGGGCCCCTCACTGAAACAGAGCTAAAACAATGCCCAGGATTTGAAACCACGTCAGCACTCAAAGATTGACGAACAAGCACGTCTGAGTTCATGGCTTGCATCTGCTGCTTCTCCAAGTCCTTTCTGGTTTCAGTTTGAGTCGTCGTTCAGTGCTGCCGCAGGTTCTTTAGCCGCTGGCACAGTCGTTCTGTCACTTCTGTTAATCCACGTGGATGAGTTGGACTGGATCTTGATCTGTTCCACATGTATAACCCTCTCTTCTGTCACTCGACAGTATTTGAGAAGAATCAGTTTGCCCTCAGCCTGATTTGTGCCACTGATCGAGTCCAGCGAAGCACTCCCTTTAAAACCCAGTGTGTTTCTCTCTCTGTCTCACAGTTAGCAACACTCGATTCATAGCGGCGGTGATAGAGCGGCACGCCCACAGCCCCGAACGCCGGCGCCGCTACTGGGGACGATCGGGAACGGAGAGTGACCATGGTAAGACCCTGAATCACTGCCCTGGTGTCGGGATGATGACTGTGGTTACTCAGTTTCCTTCCAGTGTCTGTCACGTCGCAGATGAGGCTGCCGGGGGATTGGACCCAGTGACCTTTCAAGGTCCCTTCCAACCCAAACCAGTCTGTGATTCACTAACTCTGTTTTTTTTCAGGGAGTTCTGATCCATCTCTCATAGATTCACAGACTCCTAGAAGAGTTCGGGTTGGAAGGGACCTCAGAGATCCTCTAGTTCCAACCCCCCTGCCATGAGCAGGGACACTCCCCACTAGACCAGGGAGCTGGGGGGCAGCCACAACCTCCCTGGGCAACCTGGGCCAGTGTCTCAGCACCCTCCTGGTGAAGAGCTTCCTCCTGACTTCCAGTCTCAACCTCCCCTCTTCCAGCTGGAAACCATTCCCCCTGCTCTGACCACTCCAAGCCCTTGGAAACAGCCCCTCCCCAGCTCTCCTGCAGCCCCTTTTAGGTGCTGGAAGGCTGCTCTGAGATCTCCCCGGAGTCTCCTGTTCTCCAGGCTGAACAGCCCCAACTCTCTCAGCCTGTGCCTGTAGGAGAGGTGCTCCAGCCCTCCCCTCATCCTCGTGGCCCTCCTCTAGACACTTCCCACAGTTCCCTCTCCTTCCTGTGCTGGGGGCTCCAGAACTGGATGCAGGACTGCAGGTGGGGTCTCAGGAGAGCACAATAGAGTGGGAGAATCTCCTCCCTTAGCCTACTGGTCCCACTTCTCTTGCTGCAGCCCAGTATGCGGTTGGGTGTCTGGGCTGCTTGCAGACACTGCCGGCTCACATTGAGCTCTTCATCAACCAACACCCCCAAGTCCTTCTCCTCCAGGCTGCTCTCACTCTGCTTCCCACCCAGCCTGTCTGTGTGCTTGGCACTACCTCGACCCAGGCGCAGGACCTTGCCCTTGGCCTTGTCTGCTTTCATGCTGTTTGCACTGGCCCACCTCGCCCAGGTCCCTCTGGACGGCCTCCCTTCCCTCCAGCGTGTCTCATGGCTTGAGACAAACTCTTCAGCCTCAAAAGCTGCTGGGAGGGTGTGATGCTCTTGGCTCATGAGGAGCTTAATGTGAGAGAGACTTAGACAGGGCAGTCTGCCACCGCTCTCAGCTCTGGCCGTCGTGTGGCTGTCTCCGTTAGGGCAGATACCCTGCTTGCACTAACAGGGGCAGGAAGTCTGAAGGCCAAAGCCTCACTACAGATGTCCAGGAGAGCACCTTGCTGTAGGAGGAATTACCCCGGATTTGGGGTAATCTGAGGCAGATTTGCCAGACTAATGCGTCTTTTGCTCCAGTTCCTGTAGCCCTAGCGAATCCTTCCCGTCGTCTCATGGGCAGGGCTAGCAGGGTGACTGGTTACCCACTCATGAAATGCTCGTTGCTATTTTTAGGGCCTGTAATTCCATCTTCATCAAAGGGCTGTCCGCTCTTCTCCCCCAGTTCCTCTCTGCCATCTGGGGTCTGTGACTCAGACCCTGGGAAATGAGAACCAGCTCGGGGTACTGAGCCTGGTTGGTTGAACTCCCTTTGAGGTGTCTCCGGCTGGAAGCCTCCGTGGGCTACTGCAGAGCACGAGTGGGTTGCCAGCCCTCAGCCAGAGGTTTCTGAGGAGGATTCTTAGTCAGTTAAAGCGAGGCCTTGCATCCTTTCCTGTGCTTAGAGGTACTGAGGTGCCTCTGTACCCCAGACTGGTTTGGAGTGACACCAACTGGTGTCGGTGGTAAATCCAAATCTCACAGCACCAGGCAGAAAAAGCTGTCTGAGGGAGCTGTTCCAGGACGCTGAGGAGGCACAGTCGTGTCTTGCAAGGGTTAGCTGGTAGCTGGCTTTGCAGTGACATCACTTCCTTAGGATATCCCGAGGAATGCGATGTCTCCGTTGCTCTGGATGTGGCTGCTCTGGGTTTTTTAACTTCTCAGGCTCCAGCAGCAGCAGCAGTTCGGGTCTGTTTTTAACTACAGGGCTTGTGATGTTAACGATCTGCAAGGTGTGGATGGGTTCTGCTTCTGCTTGGGCTGCAGAGGTCATAGAAGCAGAGAATGGGGTGGGTTGGAAGGGAGCTCCACAGGGCATCCACTCCAACCTCTCCTGCACCCAGCAGGGCCAGCACTGCCTAGCACAGGGTGCCCAGAGCCCCAGCCAGCCTGAGCTTGAATGGCTCCAGGGATGGAACAGCCTGGTCCAGGGATCCCCCAGCCTCAGCTCCCAGCCCTTGTTCCTCCTGTGCAGCCTCACTCTGCCCTTTTCCAGCTCTGAGCCAGGACCCCTCGTCCTGTCCTTCCCTGCCCTTGAGTAACAGCATCCCCAGCCTCCTGAGAGCCTCTCAGGTTCCTAAAGTCGATGAAGACAGATGGTAAGAGGGAGGGGGATGCATTCTGGGCTCAGAGGAGAGGATGGTTGTGATGAGGTTTGGTTCCTTCAGTTAATTAACTAATTAAAGTTACTTTATCCTCTGTGCCTGATGCCCTGAAGGGAGGGAGCAGCGCCGTGAACCTTTCAGTCCTGCTTTTCACTCTCAACCCTGTTTTCTAGGCTACAGCACTATGAGTCCTCAGGAAGACAGCGAAAACCCTCCGTGCAACAACGACCCACTGTCGGCCGGTGTTGATGTCGGAAACCACGACGAAGACTTAGACCTGGACACCCCCCCTCAAACGGCCGCCCTGCTGAGTCACAAGTTTCACCACTACCGGTTGCACCACCCGACCCTCCACCACAGCCATCACCTCCAGGCCGCAGTCACGGTACACACTGTGGACGCAGAGTGCTAATGAACGGCGACGCGCGGAGACTCGTGAACAACCATCCACCCAGCAACGGGCTCCTCTGGCTCGGCGATTGAACGGACTTGGCAACTGCCTGGTGTGAGAGCGTCTGCGTTTTTGGATGAATGTGGGGTTGGCTCTGCGAAGGGGAGGGGAAGAGGGCTTCTGGCTGACCGGACCTGCCATAACGTTTGGAGCAGGAGGCACCTTAGACCTCCAGAAACGGGGATGCGAGGTTACAGAGCGGCCGGAGCTCTGTAATGCTGAGCCAAGAGGAGAGTGAGCGAGCTTGAAAGAGCCAGAGATGATTTGGTTTCCTTAACTGGAAGAGGAGAAATCCGTGCGGCTGAGGAGTAAAGAAGAGCCAGACGGAGGCGGGGAAAGAGAGGGGGTGGGGAAAGGCTGTGGGTTTCTCTGCGCTTTGTTTTGGACATGGAAAGTTGACTGCTCCGACAGTCGCTGTGTGGAACCTGGGAAAATGCATCTCCAGATTTTTAAGTAAAGGATTATTTTTCTACTATTTATTGA
>VZRI01010354.1:70436-113936 GCA_013397515.1 Upupa epops
GGGGGGAGGGAGGGAGGGGAGGGGAGAAAACACATTAAAACGACTCTCAACACCTACCACATAGAGCCTGTGACGGTGAAGTGGTTCTTCCCAGGAAGACATCTATTTCTTATTAGCTGAGCTTCATCCACTGCCCCGCTCTGCAAAAGGGAGAATGAAGAAGTCCTTTCACTGCAAACGCTTTCTTGGCCACACTTGTTCTCTGTAAATACTTCCCTCCTCATGTACCTTACAGTATTTTCTTCCTGTTAGCAGAGGAGAAATCCTGTAGCCGGTTACTAAAACTGGCAGAATTCTGCCCGTAAACCTCTCTGGCTTTACCTCTTCCATCGATTCCTGTGTGGAGGAAAGAAAGAGTTGCTTTAGCATCGGTTACCAGAGAGTTCCCAACGCGACCTGCGCCCTCCTGTTCCCTTAGGACACCGTCAGGATGAGGAGCTCGGGATAAACCAGTGTTTTCTTGTAAAGCTGGGGCTACTGTGGACGAGAACTCTCTGAGAATCCTAACTGTGAGCTGCTGCTGCTGCTGCTGCTGGTCTGGAACGGAAGCTGGCTCAGACGAATCGCTCTGTCTCCGACACGGGGCGGCATGGGTATACATTAGGTTTCGATCGCAGCGTTGTATTTTTAGACTGACGTTTTGCCATGATCTCAAGAACCATTCTTGCACTGCGCATCTGATAAAGATCCATTTCTAGGTAGGGATTTTGGTTTTCCTTAAAAGAATCAAGGTGTTTGAATGAGTATGGTACTTAATGCTGTAAAGGAAATGAGTAATGCTTGGTTCTTCGACAGTACGGTAAAAGAACTACGGTGTGATAGCAGGATACCCCCTTTATACTGTGTATAAAACGCAAAGCTCTAGTGAAATAAACTGTATATAACGTAGAGCTCTCTCTCCGTGACTGCCTCCAGGGAAGTTCATTGCTCTCGGGTTTTCTGGATGATTACATGCTGGGGGGTAGTGCTGGGTCACTCGCTTCAAGAAAGAGATGGAGGGGTTGGAGTGGGTGCCAAGGAGCAATGAGGCTGGGGAAGGGACTGGAGGGGAAGGCTGAGGAGGAGAGGCTGAGGGAGCTGGGGGGGTTGAGCCTGGGGAAGAGGGAACTCAGGGGGGACCTTCTCCTTCTCTATAGATACCTCAAGGGAAGTTGTAGTCAGGTGGAGGTCAGGCTCTTCTCCCAGGCACGCAGCAGCAGGACAAGAGAGCAGGGCCTGAAGCTGCCAGGGGAGGGTTAAGTTGGAGCTTAGGAAGCCCTTCCTCCCAGAAAGGGTGCTCAGAGCCTGGACTGGTGCTCAGAGGGCTTTGCCAGCCTCAGTGATTCTGTGAATAGAAATGTGAGGCACGAGGTGAGGTTCCTAGAGGAGAAAATGCAGGGGGTTCCTACCTCTTTGCTGTTGTGTGGGGAACAGCCATTTCTGGAAGCAATCAGCCGCTGCACAGACTCTCCTAACCAACCACTGCTGGGTTTTCTCTCAGAGAACTCAGATGCTCTGGATTTGCCACCCTGTCCTCATCGTGTGGGACTGGGTTGAGTGGGTTTTGCTGACCAGACAGCTGTAGGAAACTACAGCGCTGCTTGTTGCTGTCAGAGGTCTGGATCTGATGGTTTCTGTCAGCCTGGAGACCCCAGCTTGCTAGGAACCCTAATTTTTAGAGCCCACAGTAGTGCTGGTTGCCAAGAGGCCAAAAAGGGCTGCTTTGCCCTTGCTTGAGCGCTACTACTAGGTGGAAGAACCACGAAACCAGCCAAGTAGCAGAGCTTTACAGCCCAAAGGGAAAGCAGCCTTCAGCATCGAGACTGTTCCACTCTACCTGAGATTTCCTAGGTTCGTCTGCAGCATCAGACAAGGTGCTTTGCTGACTGCTTACAACTCGAGTTCTCGTGCTCTAATTCAAGGGTTACTCAGGCTTGAAGTTGTTGGAATTTATTTGCTCACCCTCGTGGATGGAACACGGAGGGTGGAATTCCGCCAGCAACCCGTTCCCGCCTGACAGAAGTGTCTCTGGCAGTTCCTGACTCGTAAAGCGGGATTTGAAGGGTGTTCTGCCCCTCAGAAGGAATCTCGCTGCGCAGCACAGCTTCTGGGCCTTGAGTTATTTGCTCCCTGGGGGTAGTTTTTATGTTGAGCAACGTTCGGGTAGAAACTTCTTCCCAGGGAGGGTCCCAGAGCACTGGCACAGGCTGCCCAGGGGGGCTGTGGAGTCTCCTTCTCTGCAGAGGTTCCAGCCCCGCCTGGCTGTGTTCCTGTGCGACTGGGTCTGGGGGATCCTGCTGTGGCAGGGGGGTTGGACTGGAGGATCTTTCCAGGTCCCTTCTGATCCCTAAGGATTCTAGGAAAATACAATGAATAGGAGTGAAGCCCAGTGCCCTGTTGGCCCCAGCTGCATGTGCCCGCCTGCCATGGAGCTGATGTTTAAACCAGGTATGGCTGTGGAGCATGATACTCAAACAATTTTACCTTCAAAAGCTTCAGCAGAGCTGCCCCTCACTGCTTTTGTTGTAGGATCACAGGATCACAGAGTGTTGGGGATCGCAAGGGACCTCAAAACATCATCCAGTCCAATCCCCCTGCCACAGCAGGATCCCCTAGAGCCAGTGGCACAGGAACAGGCCAGGTGGGTTTGAAACCTCTCCAGAGGAGACTCCACAACCCCCCTGGGCAGCCCCTGCCAGGGCTCTGGCACCCTCACCGGGAAGAAGTTGCTTCTCCTCTTGATGTGGACGTTCCTCTGTTCTAGCTGACACCCAGTGCCCCTTGTCCTGGCTTTTGGTGCCCCTGAGCAGAGCCTGGCTCCTTCCTCCTGACCCCCACCCTTTCCATCTTGATAACAGTCTTGGGGTCCCCCCTCAGGCTCCTTTGTTCCCATCTCAAGAGCCCCAGGTCCCTCAGCCTTTCCTCAGCAGAGAGAAGCTCCTCTCCCTTCATCATCTTCACGGCTGTACAAACTCTCTGTGATTCATGGGCTCTGGACAACCTTAAAGTGATGAGAAGAGCCCAAAGCTCTTGCTGTTAAGGAATAAACCCAGGGAAAACCACAGAGCCAGAGGTGTGCGGAGGCAGAGCACTGACAGCTAACCTTGGCCAGGCTGAGAAAGGGACTGTTGTTCATTCAAACCAAACCCTGATAACAGCCGCAATCGCGGTTTCTACGTAGCTGCATGATCGCTCTCATGGTTTTATTGCCCGTGATGCTGCCAGGACCTTCCCTCCTCATGATTATTTTACTGTCTTGGCTGAAGAGGCTGATCATAAATCGAGCAGTTGGACTCACACCCCGTATCCCCCTCTATGAGAAGGTTACAAGGGGGTTTAATCCCTCTCTATGAGGGCTGGGTGTCAGGAAGAAAGAGACGACCTCTCTTATGCCCTGTGATAGGGCAAGGAGCACTGGCTGTGAGCTGGAGCACAGGAAGTTCCACCTTACCAGGAGGAAGAGCTTCTTTACTGTCAGCGTTACTGAGCACTGGAAGGGGCTGCCCAGGAGGGTTGGGGAGTCTCCTTCTCTGGAGTCTTTTCAGACCCCTCCACATGGGTTCCTGTGTAACCTGTCCTAGACTCTACAACCCTGCTTGAGCAGGGGGTTACACTCAGTGACTCCTGGAGGCTGCTTCCAACCCCTAATGATCTGAGTATCCTCCTTTCCTCGACCTGATGGCCTCTAATTCCCCCCCTCCCTTCCATTTTTGACCCCGAGTTGTATTAATCTCCTCTCGGTTTGCTTCCCTCTAGAAAAAGGGGGTGTGAAACACAAATGAGTGTCGCCGGGGGTTCGCACTCACCCATGTGAATCCGGTCCGGTCCTCTCAATGCACAGAATCCGCAGCTTGAAAATTAATCGAGAGGAGTGGGTTTTATTACTGGTTTACGCTCGATGAACAAGGAGGTTTGGAGAGACGAGACCATCGTGCGTTTCTAAGGCCATTTAAGCCCTGCTGCGTTATCTCTACCCTTGCCCTCGGCAATGAGAGCCAAGAGAGAGGAGAATTCATGAGACGTTCACGTGTGCAGAGGGAGCTGGGAGTAAAAGTGGTCAAAATGAGCTCTCCAGCTTCTTAAAGCTCTTTATTCCGTGAAGTGACCCAGAAATGGTGATGAGGAGAGAAAGTGGATCTGTCAGAGGGCAAATTACAGCGGGGAGCTGGCAGCAGATATGGAAAAGGAGGGGAGGAAATAGGAGGTAGAAGTCCTGGATCGAGGCTGAACTCAAGCGCATAGAGGAATTTGCAGTGTTGGTAGCTCCTAGCTACCCGTTGCGTTTGTTTTTAAAAGAGAATCCCAGTTCGGGCTGGGCTTTTCAGAGGAGCCTGTGCAAGGCTCTCAGCGACGTCTGGAATATTAATTCCTACGGCTGTTATTCGCTAACTCTTGGGTTGTTCTGCTCTGCAGTCCCCCGCTTTGCTGTGGACCCTAACGACGACGCAGAGTATTTCATACTGCTGCTGCGTGATGAGCGGAGATTCTTTTCTCTACTCTATGTGTTCTGAATCGACTCACTGAAGGTCCTTGGCTCACAAGGGGTTGTGTTTCTGAAGCCAAGGCTACGATGGAATTTAGATGCTCAAGTCCAAGAGTGAAGTCCTCCAGCCCCTCCTGCCTTGTTCGCACAGTGCCAAACACAGAGTTGCACTCCCGCTTCAGTCTCCCTCGGAGAAGAGCCTGATGCTTCCCCGCCTCTGGACTGTTAGTGTCACCTGCTGTGGATGGGGCTCTTTGAGGTTGGGGTATGTGGATTTGGGAAACCCTGAAGAGCCTGAACTGGCAGGAATTCAGAGCAAATCCAGCACCATGTGTGAACTAGAGTTTCCCAAGCAACTTACTGTCTCTGCATGGCAGCTGGCACTGGGACGTGCACTTACTGGTTGCCTGCAGCGTTCCAGGCAAAGGCTGAGGCACGTCCACCTCTCTTCTGCGAACTCCCAGGGAGACTGTCAGTAAAAGATTCATCCAACAGAACATTAAAGGGAATCCAAAGTGAAAAAGTTTCCCTTAAACCGAGGAGAGCTGAGTGTGTAACTGAGGACAGCTGAGTGATTAACCGAGGCTCTAGTACCGCAGTGCAACTCTGTGCCCATCAGAAACTGGAGGTCGATACCAGTTAGCAGAGCGTTGGATGACCTGAGCAGAAGAGAAGCACGAAATCACCTGAAGGGAGTTTGTAGTCAGGTGGGAGTTAGTCTCTTCTCCCAGGCAAACAGAACCAGGACAAGAGGACAGGGTGTGAAACTGCCAGGGGAGGGTTAGGTTGGCTGTTAGGAAGCCCTTCCTCCCGGAAAGGGTGCTCAGAGCCTGGACTGGACTGCCCAGGGCACTGGGGGAGTCCCTGCGTCTGGAGGTGTTGAAGGACAGCCTGGCTGTGGCCCTGAGTGCCCTGGGGTGGCCGCTGGGGTGCTGTTAGTTGCTGGGCTGGGCTGGAGGAGCTCAGAGGGCTTTGCCAGCCTCAGTGAGTCTGTGATCCTGTAACTGACGGCAGAAGCAGAGCAGGTATTAGATCTGGAAGTTTCACCTTCAGCTCACAGATGAATTCTAGAGGCCTGGTCTGAAATTGCTGGTTGTTATCGCTGGGCTGGTTTCATCAGTGGTGGCAGTAGATGGCACCGCTCTCAGCAGCTGGCACCAGCACTGCCAATTATGTTTCCTTCTCCTTTATTCCACAGTTTTATAGCTGACACCAGCAAAAACCACTGGCTTCTTGGAGCGCTGCCTGCACAACTGCTCTCTGCAGTTGTTGCTGCTCATGGAACAATAAGGGTGATAGTGAGGAGAGGAAATCATTGGCCCGAAAGCAGAGTGCAGGAACCTTCCTACCCCACCCTCCACCTGGCAACGAAATGAGAGGGTGTGAGTTGAGGAGCTTTATCCCACGGATAGAGCGAACAACATCCTGCTCCGAGATGGCCACGCAGCGATTTCTGACTGTGTTGCCTCTGCATGGAAAAATCACAGAGGTGGTGCCATCCCTCACCAAAGTTCTTCTGCAATGGGTGGTCTCTCCTCTTTAAACCCAGGCACTGCTTCAGCACCAGTTGGCCATGGATTAGATCATCAGATGTTTCCAGCACCACGATAAGAGGGCAGGGCCTGAAGCTGCCAGTAGAGGGTTAGGTTGGCTGTCAGGAAGCCCTTTCTCCCAGAACGGGTGCTCAGAGCCTGGACTGGACTGCCCAGGGCAGTGGGGGAGTCCCCTGTGTCTGGAGGTGTTGAAGGACAGCCTGGCTGTGACCCTGAGCACCCTGGTGTGGCCTCTGGGGCGATGTCAGGTGCTGGGCTGGGCTGGAGGAGCTCAGAGGGCTTTGCCAGCCTCAGAGATTCTGTGACTCTGTGAACAGAATGAAGTTAGACACGTCTCTGGGAGTGTTTATAGCAAGAAGCCGAGTTGTAGCACAGTTTCTATGGAAACCTTTTCCGAACTGAATGGCAGAACTTTTTACAGCCTCATAATTTTCTTGTAAGGCTGTGCTGGCAAAGCTGAGCCCGCGTTACATCCTCAGTGCCTGTTTTCCATATTGAAGAAGTTACCGTGGGTTTAAGGATAAAATATTGTGGGGGTGTTTCCATTTCCAGCCTCACTGGTAGGGAAAAAGCACTCACTGCTTCATCACAGTAAAACAAATCGCTGGTGCGATGCCCACTCATTCCCAGTTCATCCCAGCTATCCAGCTCATCACCTCAAAGATTTTTCTTCCAGTTTATAAGTAGCCAGGTCTGCAGGGGCTGTAAATGAGGAGATAATCACAGAATCATTGAGGCTGGAAAAGCCCTCTGAGCTCCTCCAGCCCAGCCCAGCCCCTAACAGCACCCCAGCAGCCACACCAGGGCACTCAGGGCCACAGCCAGCCTGTCCTTCAACACCTCCAAGCACAGGGACTCCCCCACTGCCCTGGGCAGTCCAGTCCAGGCTCTGAGCACCCTTTCAGGAGGAAGGGTTTCATAACACCCAACCTAACCCTCCCCTGGCAGCTTCAGGCCCTGTCCTCTCATCCTCATGCTGGGTGTTGAAGGGCAGCCTGGCTGTGGCCCTGAGTGCCCTGGTGTGGCTGATGGGGTGATGTTAGGTGGTGGGTGGAGGAGCTCAGAGGGCCTTTCCAACCTCTGTCATTCTGTGACTCTGGAACATCCCACAAAGTGACAATAACCACTGCTTGGCAGCACAGCAGCTCGTAGCAGTGCGTGTGGAGGTGCAGCCTCCACAGCAATCTGTTGCCCATCTGGCAGCTCTTTGACAAATGAGCACTGCTGGGATGCAGTCTGATGGACCTGAATGACTGCAGTTCCTCAGTGTTTACTCTAGTGAGTTACTCTAATGGTTACAGAACTGTAGGACAAGCGAAGCCTGAGACTCTGTGGTAGATGCTGAGGTGGGTGACACAGTTCTTGCTCCGTCAGGCCGCTGAGAGTATCAGTTGCTCTCTGGGCTGTTCTAGGTCAGTAACTTGATAGGAAAGTCCGTTTGTTTCCTAATGATCCCCAGTGCACTAGGGAATGTTATACTGACGGTGCTGTGTGCGGTAGAGATGTGCTGGAAGCAGCTTCTCGTGGCACCTCTGGTCATTTTTGGAGGCAATATGCCTTTGAGAGGTGAAGGACTGAGTACCTAGGTAATCATCACTCATTACTGGTGTCACCAAGTGACTCCAGATCTGTTGCCTTCAAGATTTCCATCTCCTAAAGGAGCAGCTAGAGCCTGAAGCAGTGGTGGTGACAGAGACCGCAGGGAACGGCGCTGCTGGCGCTTTGTTGGTGAAGTGGTGCTAGCAGCAGCCAGGGATGTTTCATGGAAGCTTTGAATTTGCAGCAGGAAAGATCCCAAGGACATTGGTTTAGGTTTTAGATTTCTCTTCCAAACAAGAAATCACTTAAGGGCTCACAGATCCATTCCCACTACCTCTCGTAGCTGGAAACATCAGGTGGGTCTTTGAGGTCCCACAGATGTTCTGGCCGCACAGATCTGAACCTGTTTGTAGTTCAGAATGGGGATGGTTATGCCTGAGGAATGTTTGTGACGCAATTCCATCTGAAGGCTCTCATCCCGTACGAATGAAAGGGCTCTGTACAGCCTGGGTTACTTCAAAGCCTCAGAAACACGGGGAAATGAAATCTTTGAAGAGCTACAAAAGCAACTGCTGCGGATGGATGAATTACTCTTAATTAACGAGGAATTCAGAGGGCTAAATTCAATTACCACGCAGGGGCTCTTCTGTATCACAGCATCAAGTCAGCAGTGTGACCCCAGTTGCATTTGAAGTTCACCCTACTGTGCCGAGGGGTTTGAAAATTAAGATGAACTGCTCGAATGATGGAATCTAATCACAGGATTGCAGTTCAAGGGCTCTGGCACCCTCACTAGGAAGAAATTGCTTCTCCTCTTGATGTGGAACCTCCTCTGTTCCAGCTGACACCCAGTGCCCCTCGTCCTAGCATTGGATGCCCCTGAGCAGAGCCTGGCTCCTTCCTCCTGACCCCCTCCCTTTCCATCTTGATCAACAGTCATGGGGTCCCCCCTCAGGCTTCTTTTTTCTCAGCTCAAGAGCCCCAGCTCCCTCAGCATTTCCTCCTCAGGGAGATGCTCCCCTCCCTTCATCATCCCTGTGGCTCTGCACTGGACTCTCTCCAGCAGCTCTGTGTCCTTCTGGAACTGAGGGGCCCACAGCTTGACACAAGATTCCAGATGTGGTCTCCCCAAGGCTACAGTTCACCTGCAGCACAAACCCCAGGCTTCTTGGCAGGTTGCTGCTGTCCAACTTGGTGTGAGGAGAGTCTAGCTAGAGGGCTGACAAACTGGGGTTCAGTCCAGAGAGGAGTAGGCTGAGAGGAGACCATATTTCTCTCCACCCCCACCTGAAAAGAGGTTGTAGAGGCTGGTGCTGGCCTCTTCTCCTAAATTCCTAACAATAGGACAAGGGGAAATGGCCTCAAGGTGCATCAGGGAAGGTTTAGATTGAATCCTATGAAGAAGTTCTTCCTTGAGAGAGTGGTTGGGCACTGGACCAGGCTGCCCCGGGAGGGGGTGGACTCCCCATCCCTGGAATGGTTTAATAACTGAGTAGCTAGAGCACTTGATGCCATCATCTAGGGGCTGGGGAGTTGCTGGGATGAGGGCTGGACTTGATCCTGGAGGTTCTTTCCAGCCAGGAGGATACTATCACTCTCTGTCTTTTACTCCTCCTATTCCCTGAGAAGGCCAATCCTGAAGGACGAGAGGCATCACCTCTTTGAAGAAATTAGAGGAAAGGAAGTCCTTGAACAGATGTCTGTGAGCCCGGACAGATTCTTTAAGAAACCAAACCCAACCAAAAAATGTTGACTGTTGTTTGCTCTGTTAGTTTAAAATTCATTCCAATTTACATTCATTTCTGTGAGTCTTTGTAGTCCCAACCTGCTGGGTTTGGTTTGGACCTATTTCCAACAGTTCAAGCCCCTGAACGAGTGGAGACTTTTTCCCGTGCCTGCTAATCCTATCTCTAAAAAATCTCATTTTAAAGCATCCTCACTCAGAATTAGATTTTCCGAATAAAACAACTCACCACGACGACACCCATTCAATTCAAACTCCATTTCGCCATTTCCTTTTCAAGCCAACTGGCTTCTAGGTTCGGGTTCTCTTTCGCCTGTTCTTTGTGGCCGGCCTCGTCTCTAAAAATGGATGCAACTATTGAAGTTATTCTTCATTCATTTATAGCGACGATGACAACGCTAAGAGCTAAATTTACTGTCTTCCAAGTGACATTGTGAGCGACTCCGCTGAGGAGAAATAAGTTTTCTGAGAGAACAACCTATCTGAATTTTTTTTTAGTAAGTGCTGACTAAGAGAGCAAAGTATTTTTACAGGAAAGGAGAAATAGAAGGGAAAATATAGAAGGAAAACATTCTTTTCTAGGACTCTCAGAAATACTTTTGCTTCTATCAGGGTGTTGCCCTGCTCCTTTTTTCCATGGGCAGTTGTGAGCTCTGGGCCTGCCCATACAACTCCCTGAAAGGAGGGTGCAGAGAGGTGGGGTTTGGTCTCTTCACACAAGAGATAGGGCAGGGGAAAGGGCCTCAAGCTGCCCTGGGGGAAGGTTAGGTTGGACATTGGGGATAAACCTCCCTGGAAAGGGCTCTTAGCCCTTGGCACAGGCTGCTCAGAGAGGGGGTTGAATTGCCATCCCTGGCCGTGTTTCACAGTCGAGGAGAGATGGAGCTCAGGGACAGCTGGGTTCAGGGTTGTACTCGATGATCTTCAAGGTCTTTTCCACTTGCAGTGATGCTCCTGCTATGCCCCAAGAGGTTTTGCTGCAATTCTGACAAAGAATAGAATTAGAACGAGGGCATCCTGGGTCTTCAGGCTTGGTCACCTCTGACAGGTCACCTGGGACCACTCCAGACCTGCTTTACTTGCCACCAGCATGCGTTTCAGGGTGGACTTGTACTTGAGGAAGGTACTGCCAGTGAGGCTTTGGAAAGCAGCCTGCCCCCTGACAGAGGGGTTGGAACAAGGTACCCAGAGAGCAGGGGAAGTCGCCGTCCCTGGAGGAGTAGCTGTGGCCCTGGGGGCCTGGACTGAGTGGGTAGCGTGAGGTTGGGTTGATGGTTGAAGCGGATGAGCTTGGAGACCTCTTCCATCCTTAACTATTCTACCGCTCTGTGGGGGTCAGAGCCGGTGCCCAGGCCTTGGCACCCTGTCACGGTGTCTTCTGGGGCCATTTCGCTCAGCTCCTTCCCCGCAGCCATGAGGATGGGAGATCAAACCCTCTACCCCCCAACTCCGCAGCCTGAGGGCGTTGAGTTGCTCCCGCCTTTCCCCTCCCCCATTGTCCTCTGAGCTCGCGAGGGAGGGTCCGCGCGCCCTCCACCTCCTCCTCCTCCTCCTCCTCTCCTCCTCCTCCTCCTTCTCCCTCTCCACTCCATCAGGGGAGATGATTTTTTTAGGGCCCACCAAGCAAAGAACAAGTGGGATCGCACGGGAAGGGAGAGGTGAGGCCGGGCTCTGAGCACAGGCTTGCTCTCTCTCTGCCCTGCTCTGCTCACGCTCCCCGAGGCCTGGAGGGCAGGAGCAGGGGGCTGGCTGGCTGTCCACAGCACGGGGAGGCAGATGGACCCCAGGCTTGGCTCCTCTCCCACCCTCACCCTACTGCTTCAACCAGGAAGTCACTGCAAAGCCACCTCCACGGGCTGCAGCATCGACCCCCCCTNGAGTCGAAGGAAAATTCCACCCGAGTTCCTGCTTTGGAAGGGGGGAAGGTGGGTGCGAGTCGGGGTTTGAGGGGGTTTGAGTTGCGCAGCCACTGAGCGGGGCTTTGCCAGCTGCGAGTGTTGAGAGAGATGCAGGAGAGTCAGAAACTGCAGCTCTGCTTTTGTTCTGATCCCCTCCTGCTGCCTCTGCCCCTCAGAGAGGGGGGCTTGACCTCTTCTCCCGAGTCACAAGTGACAGGACACGAGGAGACTGTCTCAAGGGGAAGCTGCGGTTGGCCATGAGGAGAAACTTCTCCCTGGGAAGGGTCTTCAGGCCTTGGCACAGGCTGCCCAGGGATGGGGTTCAATCGCCATCCCTCGCTGTGCTTCGCAGTCGTGGAGATCTGGAGCTCAGGGTGCAGCAGTGGGTTGGGACAGTTGGGTTCAGGTTTGAACTTGATGATCTTGAAGGTCTCTTTCACCCTCAAGGATTCTGTAACTCCTAAAGCACAAGAGGGTTTTGCTACCCGCAGGTAAGCGCAGCACGTGAACGGTATCATCTTCTCCATTACCCCAGCAGAAAGGGACCATTCACTTGAGAGAGAATCTTTCAGCGATCGCAGTAACTTGATCCAGAGCACCCAGCTCGCCGGCCGCTAGTCCTTCGTGTTTTGTTCTCTCCTGTGTGATGACTTTGAGCCTCATTGGCCGGGCTGTGGCGTGGCTGTAGCTTGTTGAGAGTTTTCAGTGCGACAGCTTTGCCATGATCTTGGGTGATGTCTTACCCTCCAAGTCTCACCTCTATTTATAGCAACCCAGTGACCTAATCGATAGTGAACTCACAACTTGAAAACCCCTGCTAATCTTTGCTGTCTGTTGAAGAAGCCGTCAAGCGTGAGTGTGTTGACAGAAAGGGCTTACTGGTCTGTCGGGAGGTGCTTGCTGTGGATAGCTGGAACACGATCACTTTGTCCAACACTCAAACAGTTGTGATGCTCGTTCCTGTGGCAAGCAGCAGCTACTTCATGAGTTCACGCGTGAGCTGGTTAACAGAACATCTCATCTCGATGGGAGACACCAGGTTTGGCTTGAAATACTTGGATGGAGGTCCAGCTTGAGAGGCAGAGTTTGCTCTTTGGTTTTCATGACTTAGAAGTAGCACTCTGATGCCTTTTTCTCTGTAACTGACACTGTAATCGTCACCTGTTACCAGGCTACAGTGGTATCACCACATACAGATCCTAAAATGCTGTTTCCCAGCATGTCCTGTTAATTTTTGTCATCGTTGAGTGATTGTTGTTGACATGTAAAGGCTGTAAGAGAGGAAGTTTCTGTCCTGGAGCAGCTTTGGAAATGAGAAGGGTGTTTGTGGTCAGGCCTGTGCACTTGGTTGTTGTGCATTTCCAAAAATTACCATGAAACTCAACATTTCCAGTGGAGGGGGAGCTGAGGGAGCTGGCAGAGGGAGAAAAAGAGGTTGAGGGGAGACCTTCTCACTCTCCACAACTCCTTGAACTTCAGGAGGTTGGAGCCAGGTAGGGGTAGGTCTCCTCCCCGGGATGAGAGGAACCGGCCTCAAGTTGCCNAGCCAGGTAGGGGTAGGTCTCCTCCCTGGGATGAGAGGAACCGGCCTCAAGTTGCCTTAGGAGAGGTTGGGGTTGACCCTGAGGACCAATTTCTGCCCCACAAGGGTTCCCAGGCCTGGTTCAGGCTGCCCAGGGCAGTGGAGGAGTCTCCGTCCCTGGAAGGGTTGCAAAGCAGTGGTTATGTGAGTTGAGGGACAGGGGTTAGTGGGGACCTGGCAGTGCTATGGGAGCCATTGGATTCCACACTTAAAGGTCTTTCCTTTAAGATCCTCAGTTTGTTACTGTGCAAAGAGTAAGACCAGGATTTACCAAAACAAAGCAAGAAACATCTTCTTGTGATGAGTGGAGACATCCAGATCTGTTGGGAGGTTCATTATCTTCAAAATGAGACTAAAAACCCCTGTTGGGGTTTTTTTTCCCCTCGGTGAAATGAGGTAACAGACATTTTCCTCTGCCAGTTGCAGCTACACATTAACCTTTTTTATTTCTTATTGTCCTTGTAATCTTCTGATACCTTTGGAGTTCCACCTGCACTAAACTGGATTTAAAATAGAAATAAATTACTTGTAAGGCCATTTAACCATGAGGTTTCTGAACCAGGAATGGAGAACCTCAGGTTTGTAGTCTTAGAAACCAAACAAACACATCTCCAAGTGTCAGAAGCGTTCAGCGGTCGAGGTACTGGGTGGATATTAGTAAGGGACAAAGGTTGCCCGCGTGTGAATCGTGGCCAGGGTGGGATTCCTCTCTGCGGTGTCTCTGTTCCTAAGGAGATCCAGAGCCTGTTTTCAGGGGGAAGGACAGCCTGAGGAAAGCGCTCTGTGGTTTCTCACACCAAGTAAGTCAGCCTTCCCGTAGAAGCTTGTTTTGTGAAGTGTCGGTAGGAAACTGCTCCAGAGGGAGAAAAAATTAAGGCAAAAGGATGACAAGAAGACTCTTTGTTTCTGCTTTGGGTTTTAGAGCTCAACCTGCAAACATCTCCTGGCACAGGCAGTATTTCACAGAGTGTTAGGGATTGGAAGGGACCTCAAAGGATCATCCAGTCCAATCCCCCTGCCACAGCAGGAGCCCCTAGATCCAGTCACACTGGAGTAGTCTAACTGGGTTTGAAATGTCTCCAGAGAAGGAGACTCCACAACCCCCCTGGGCAGCCCCTTCCAGGGCTCTGGCATCCTCACTGGGAAGAAGTTTCTCCTCATCTTGATGTGGAACCTCCTCTGTTCCAGCTGACAGCCAGTGCCCCTTGTCCTAGCATTGGATGCCCCTGAGCAGAGCCTGGCTCCTTCCTCCTGACATCTGCCCTTTCCATCTTGATCTTGGTCCCCCCTCAGGCTCCTTTTTTCCCAGCTCAAGAGCCCCAGCTCCCTCAACCTTTCTTCCAGCAGTTTTCTTACTACAGCCAGGGAGTACCAGTTCGATTGTGTTAACAAACGTGTGGTGATCTGTAGTGACCTACAGATGGACACGTGCTGCTGTGACCTCATCTTCAGTGGTGAAGCACTGCTGATGTCTGTACAGCTCTGGTTTTGCTCCGTGTTAGATTACTGCACCTCTGAAATCAGATGAAAATGAACTTGTCACCGCTCTGGCTGATTCCTCTTCATTTGGGTAACATCATCATTCCCTGCAGAACATGCTCCTCTGACTTCTCGTGTCATCTACTTGTCCCTGAGTAACATTTTAGGGCTTCGTTAGGATGAAGGGCCATAAGCAGGATCCAAAGCAGTGTGTGGGCAGGAAGCTGTAGCTTCTCTCCTTTGCTGGTAAAGAAGTGCCAAGAACTTCACGATGAGCAGAGTGTGAGTGAAGTTGTAGCTTACTGAGTGGGAGGTTTTATTATGGAGTGAGAAAGTTATTTCCCTCGAGTCATTGTTTTTTCCACTGTTAGGTTTTCCTTGCTGATGTTCTTCACAGAGAAGGAGCCAGTGCTGGGGAGGATCTGCTTACTTTACGCAGTTTCTCTCTGTCCTTGACGTACCTCGAATACTGGGGGCAGTTCTGGGCCCATCACTTCAAGAAAGACTGAGGGGCTGGAGCAGCTCCAGAGGAGTAACAAGGCTGGGGAAGTGACTGGAGGGGAAGGCAGGTGAGGAGAGGCTGAGGGAGCTGGGGTTGTTGAGCCTAGAGGAGACTCAGGGGGCACCTTTTCCCTCTCTCCAGCTCCCTGAAGGGAGGTTGCAGTCAAGTGGGAGTCAGGCTCTTCTCCCAGGCAACCAGTGCCAGGATGAGAGGGTAGGGCCTGAAGCTGCCAGGGGAGAGTTAAGTTGGATGTTAGGAAGCTCTTCCTCAGGGAAAGGGTGCTCAGAGCCTGGACTGGACTGCACAGGGCAGTGGAGGAGTCCCCGTGTGTGGGGGTGTTGAAGGACAGCCTGGCTGTGGCCCTGAGTACTCTGGTAGTGGCTGCTGGGGTGATGTTAGCTGCTGGGCTGGGCTGGAGGAGCTAGCTTTGCCAGCCTCAGTAACGCTGTGGTTCTGTAAAATACCACCATACTGCCTTCCCATTCCTACTTTCCTCTTCACCATCTGAGCCTGGAAAATAAATCTTAGAGAGGGGATGTTCTAGTTTAATATAGGGCATGAAGTAAAGTAGGGCTGGTTAATTATTTGAATGCCCCATAGCTCTCCTTTGGCATGACAGAATCTAAAGAAAGATGAAACATTTAGGTGCTCATAAAAAAACTGGTGCAGTCCACCCGGGATCAAGATTTATTTTGTGTTTCAGGACCTGCTGTACCCGTCCGGGGTTTTTTTTTTCACTTGGTGTCTGTTCCCGATCAAAAGACAGATCACTGCTTAGCCTGATGCTATTTCTGGTGGGGTTAGGTTGGGTTTGGGGCTCTTTTCTGCTTCTTCCTGGATTAAGCACAATTTTTCTCTATTCCTTTTTTGATCGAAAGCCTTTAATGAACTGTGATGCTGTGAGGAAGTACTTTCCCCCCCATCTGTTGTACACCAGACGTTTAAGTAGAAGGAGCCTTTGTGCTTGACTTGGTTCTGTGTCACACTGACTGCACATGAAAGGCAAACTTGCGGGGTGGTGAGGAGCCCTCATGCCTTAGGACATACGTGCTTTTGGATTTGCCTTATTGCTTTTTTTCTGCTTTGTGCTCTCACTCTCTCATGTCGCCTTCTCTACGTCTTTTTCATCTTTCATTTCGCTTGCACGTCGCCCACCAGACCCAGGATGATGACATTCATTTCCAGCCCCATAGCGTGTCCCTTATCGACACTAATATGCCTCTGCAAGATCAGAGAAGGAAGTTGTTCACTCCATGCCCACAGGAGATCATTGAGAAACTTCTTCGGTCTTAACATTTTCTTACAGTGCTTTACTAGAGCTTCTGGTGGCTATGAGCCTACAAAAGTGAGAGCCACATGTTCACCCCATGTTTCAGGCCTAGCACCTTGATTTTATTTCAAGATCTGTAATTTGTGTGGAATTGAAGAGGGAAGGTGTTGAGCAGAAGCTTTAGGGGACACCTCGGTGCTCCCTGTTCTGCTTAGACATCAGCAGCTTGATCCTACAGTCATCACTCATCTCAGAGCTTTCTTCAATGCCATCTTGAAAAGAACCTGAAAACCTTTCAAGGAAAGGAACACACTGCACCCCTGGTGAGCCCTGTCTTTGAAATCTTGCTGGTTAGGAGCTGCTCAGTGCCCAGGTGATGGAAATTTCAGGACTTGCTGAGTTTCTGGTGTTTTCCCTCAGCAACAGGTGAATGTTTTACACCCTGTTGATGTTTTCTTCCTTACCACCTGTATTCTTTTCCTTTCTATTTTTAATATCTGATATTAAATCCATGTGCCATGTCATGACTCAAAGGAGTCCAGGTGGCACCAAAGGCCTATGGCATCCTAGCTTGGATCAGCACTAGTGTGGCCAGCAGGACTAGAGACGTCATTCTCCTCCCTGTCCTGGGCACTGGGGAGGCCTCCCCTCTAGTCCTGGGTGCAGTGCTGGGCCCCTCACTGCAAGAAATAGATGGAGGGGCTGAAGTGGGTGCAGAGGAGCAACGAGGCTGGGGAAGGGACTGGAGGGAAAGGCTGATGAGGTGAGGCTGAGGGGACTGGGGGTGTTGAGCCTTGAGGAGACTCAGAGGGGACCTCATCCCTGTCAATAACTCCTTGGAGGGAGGCTGCAGTCAGGTGGGGGTGGGGCTGTTCTCCCTGGCAACCAGCACAAGGTTCAGAGGTCAGAGCCTGAAGCTGCCAGGGGAGGGTTAGGTTGGCTGTTAGGAAGCAATTCCTCCAGGAAAAGGTGCTCAGAGTCTGGACTGGACTGCACTGCCCAGGATAGTGGGGGAGTCCCCGTGTCTGGAGGTGTTGAAGAACAGCCTGGCTGTGGCCCTGAGTGCCCTGGTGTGGCTGCTGTGATGATGTTGGTTTCTGGGCTGGATGAGCTCAGAGGGCTTAGTGATTCTTTGATTATGTAGTGGTCTGATATCTGAATTAAATGAGCACCCTATTAAATCATCTTTAAATGCAAAGCTTTTTCCTGAGGAGCTCTTCATTACGGGACTATTTCAGACTTGTTTAGCCCAACCTGTTATTTAGTTCAACTCTTTAAAATACAATTCCAGTTTCAGGAACACAGGCATGAAGTTAAGAGCCAAGTTACAGCCCAGGCTTGTGCTGTGTTTGCATTGGAAACACCACTCAAACTCCCTGTAGAATTCTGGCCAGGCACCGTTAGAGTTGTGAAATACAGTGTGGTTGATGGTTCCCTATCTCCTTCGTGTTTCAGACAACACAGGCAGTAAAGCATTAGGACAGGTTTTGTTCTCTCTCTTGAGAGATGCAAATTTTAAACGACTCCTGTGTGGTAAAACCTCACGTTGTTGGCTTTTTCTATCCAAGCCAGGTCAGGCCAAGAACTGAAGTCTTTTCAAGACCACATTGCTTACAGTAGGAAATCATACTTTTTATTATTTCAAGTGTATTTGATGTGTATTTACTAGAGGTTTCTCTTGAACTCCCTTTAGTCGTAGAGTCATCTAGGTTGGAAAAGCCCTTGAAGACTGTAGAGTCCAACCCTGAACCCAGCTGCCCAACCCACCACTAAACACTTCCTGAGCTCCAAATCTCCCTGACTGTGAAGCACAGCCAGGGATGGCGATTCAACCCCTTCCCTGGGCAGCCTGTGTCAAGGGATGAGGATCCATTCCATGTCCTCATGGCCAACCTAAACTTCCCCTGGTGCAGCTTGAGGCCCTTTCCTCTTGTCCTGATGCTTGTTGCTTGGGAGAAGAGACCAACCCTCACCTCTCTCAACCCTTCTGTCAGGCAGTTGCAGACAGCAATAAGATCTCCCCTCTGCCTCCTTTTCTCCAGACTAACCAGCCCCAGCTCCCTCAGCTGCTCCTCACAGGGTTTGCTCTCCAGACCCTTCCCCAACCCTGTTGCCCTTCTCTGGACCCTTTGCAGCCCCTCAATATCTGTGTTGTGTTGTGGTGCCTAGAATTGACCCAAATACTCAAGTACTGGGGTCAGTGCCCAGCACCTCTGTGTTTGCTTTTCCTGCTATTTTTGTGCTGATTCTTTTCTATTTAAGATTTTAATTTTTCCTCATGAAGCTTTCAGAGTCTGCTCTTAAGAACCTCGAAGATTTCAGGAGCTGTGCAGAGGTTAAGCATCGTTGGTTACGTTTCCATTGCAAGATGTTTAGTTAGGGCTACTGGCATGGCCCACGTGTTTATGCAACTCAGAACAAGCTCTCCGTTCCTCTGTGACAGCTGAGCCTGATGTGCAGTACCCGGCACTCACGGCAGCAAGAGCTTCACCATCTCAGAGGATGCTGCCGCTTTGTTTAGACTCAATACAAAGCAGTGAAGCTGTGATGCTTAAGGCAATTGTCAGTCGCTTTTAGCAGTGGATTTATTATTTTATAAAAGAAGCAGAATTTTGTAGACAAAAATGCAATAGTCAGCCAGGTTTGGTCAACAGATGGTTTGGATGTGGGTGCTGTGAGTACAGACAGACTGATGGCACTGGGGATGTCCTGGTAAGTCTTCACTGTGGAGGATGGAAGCTGGGAAGCTGTTTATGCAGCAGAGCTTGGTTAGGGACCAGTGGCTCCTCTGTGGGCCCTGACATGGGGATTGGGCTGGGGGTGCAGGGGCCAGGCCCTCTGGGTGCATCACCAGTACCAAGTGATGGGACAAGACAAAACAGTTCGGCTGAGGCAAGCTGAGGTTGGCCATGAGGAAAAGATGCTCCCTGGAAAGGGTCCTTAGGCCTTGGCACAGGCTGCCCAGGGAGGGGGGTTGAGTTGCCATTGCTGGCTGTGTTTCACAGTCGCAGAGATCTGGAGCTCAGGGTTCAGCAGTGGATTGGGACACTTGAGTTCACAGCTGGACTTGATGGTCTTGAAGGTCTTTTCCAACCTAAAGGATTCTCTGCAGGCAGCAGGGAGGTTGGGAATGGGGAGCGGAGCAGACTGCAGCTGTTTGTTTCTGCTGTGCTCAGGGAAACAGCCCTCTGCTTACATTCCTTGCAAGTTAATAGGGTCGCAGCAGACAATATACCTGACATGGATGACCTGTTTGTCCTCCCAGAGTAAACACTCCTTCCTGGCCCAGATTCCAGGTAAATGCTTACTCCAAAGGGATGAACACACTGAGCGCTGTCGGTGCTGGGTGTGTGGCAGTGCTTAGCTGAACCTGGTTTTAGGAGCAGGGGGCAGGGTGTCCTTGTGGCTTTGCCTGAGTTCTGCTGCAAGCCGTCAGGAACAGAACCTGTTAACAGCATTACAATGGCTGTAGTGTTCCTTCTTCTCCAACAGAGCTGCGTGTTGAAAGGTGTTGAAGGTAAAGTTTAGGGCACTGCCTGAGTTGAAAGGCAGAGTAGTGTTTCTGGAAATACTATGAAGAACCTTCATCCAGTGCACAGAGATATTCACCCATCTGCGTCATTTGAAGGAGCAGACCTTTGCTTGAGTGCCTGTGTGGTGGCTTTTTCATAGATTCCTAGAATGGTTCAGGTTGGAAAGAATCATAAAGATCTTGTAGTTCCAACCCCCCTACCATGAGCAGGGACACCCCCCACTAGACCAGGGTGCTCAAGGCCCCATCCAGTCTGGCCTTGAATACTTCCAGGCAGGGGGCAGCCACAGCCTGCCTGGACAGCCTGGTCCAATGTCTCAGCACCCTCAGTGTGAAGAACTTCCTCCTGACTTCCAGTCTAAACCTTCCCTCTTCCAGCTTGAAACCATTCCCCCTGCTCTGACCACCCCAAGCCCTTGTAAACAGCCCTTCTCCAGCTTTCCTGTAGCCCTCTTCAGGGACTGGAAGGCTGCTATTAAGATCTCCCCCAGGCTGTGTCTCTTTTATTGTGGTTCAGTTATCACTGACAGTCTGCAAGGGACAAATGCTTCCACTGACATACTAAACAAACCCAACCACATGGGTGTCTCAGCCCTGCCACAGGCACCTTGACCCACCCCTGGCACCATTCAAGGTCAGGCTGAATGGGGCTTTGGACAGCCTGGCCAGTTGAGAGGTGTCCCTGCCCACAGTAGGGGTGTTGGAACTAGATAATCTCTGAGGTCCCTTTCAACCCAACCCAACTCAGTCTGATTCTACGGAGCAAACCAAATTCCACGGGTGAAGGTGCCAGCTCTGCCATGGGGATCTTGAGAACACTTTCCCCGATGACCCTGTTGCAGCAGCCAGGCAGCATTTGCAACCAACTCCTGTTAAAACCTGCACTAAAATAGGGTTATCAGTTAAAACCTTCCTTCTGTTACGATTTTTCACGTAAGAGCTCCCATTTGCTCTGTGAAGATGTGTTCAGCACAGTTTCCCCTCCCATTTATAGGTTTCAGTCACTGGGAAATCATGTGGAATCATTCAGTTCACAGATGACTTTCAAAAGAGTGTTTGGAGTTGTTGGAAATATTTCCAGCTACTTAATCATCAAGGAAAACTTTTCAGTGCTGCTTTTGTAAAATAATAGAGAAAAGTATGAAATATATTAATTTTTTTCCTAAGAAATAACTTACTTAGTTTTTCAGGGCCATAAATCAGCTGGGCTGTGCAAAACCATGGAGAAAGTGTCTCGCGGTCTCTCTGATTCTGTGTTTTACTGTCTCAGAAAGCACATCCGTATCCCATCTGATCAGAGGGTGCCTGGTAGCTTGAGAAACGCTGCCATCTTTTATTAATGCAGTGTTTGACAGCTGTTAACTACTGAAACTAGAGATTGCTGCTGGCTTGACTAAAAGGTTTGCATCTGACACCAGTCCTGGAGAACCCAATTAACCCCTGGGCTATAGATTCAGTTAGCGAACTGGCTAATGGCTACTAGAAAACGAACTTTCAGGCTGAGTTGGTTGACTCTGGACCGACTCCTGGACTTCAGGAAGGTCTTTGACATTGTCCCTAACAACATCCTCATGAATAAACTGGCTGCTCATGGCTTGGATGGGCACAGACTCTGCTGGGTGAAACACTGGCTGGATGGCTGAGCCCCAAAGTTGTGGTCAGTGGAGTTCAATCTGGCTGGAGGCCGGACACGAGTGGTGCCCCCCAGGGCTCAGCACTGAGGCCACTCCTGTTAATCAGTGATCTTGATGAGGGGGATTGACTGCACCCTCAGTAAGTTTACAGGTGACACCAAGTTGGGAGGGAGTGTTCATCTGCTGGAGGGTGGTCAGGCTGTACAAAGGGACTTGGACAGAGTGGATCCATGAACCGAGGCTAACTGCATGCATTTCAGTAGGCCCAAGGGTCAAGTCCTGCATTTGGGTCACAGTAGGTTCCTGCAGTGCTACAGGCTTGGGGAAGGGTGGCTGGAAAGCGGTCTGACTGAAAAGGACTTGGGGGGTCCAATTGCCAAGCGGCTGGGAGCCAGCAGGGTGCCCAGGTGGCCAAGAAGGCCAGCGGCGTCCTGGCCTGTATTAGAAACTGTGACCAGCAGAAGGAGGGAGGTGATTGTATCCCTCTACTCAGCACTACTAAGGCCACACCTTGAGTACATGTCCAGTTTTGGGCATCTCAGTACAAGAGAGACATTGAGGTTGTGGAGTGAGTGCAGAGGAGGACAACAAATCTGGGGAAGGATCTGGAGAACAGGTCTAAGTCTAATGAGGAGTGACTGAAGCAGCTGGGACTGTTTAGCTTGAGGAAGAGGAGGCTGAGGGGAGACCTCATCACTCTCTACAGCTTCCTGAAAGTACATCATCAGGAGGTTGATGCTGGTCTCTTCTCACAGGTCATTAGCAACAGAACCAGAGGGAAGGGCTTCAAGCTGCAGCAGGGGAGGGTTAGACTGGGTATCAAGAGAAAGTTCTTCACAGAAAGAGTAGTCGAACACAGGAATAGGCAGCCCAGGGAGGGGCTGTAGCTGGGTTACTACTCTTGGTTTCCCCCAGGGTATGATCAGCGTTCATCTCTGTGTTCTCATCACGTTCTGTGGGGTATGTGATGCACCTTGCACTACAGAAACTGCTACACACCTCTGACACGAGCTCATGCCCCACCTCTCCCGCAGCCTCACTAATTACTGGGAGCAGCTAATGCTGTCGGGATTAATTCTCCATTGAGCATCTGTTCAGTAATTGATAGAAGATACTTTGCGGGGGGTACTATGGGGGCAGTTATCTGTTGCTTGAAAGAATATTTATTAAAAGAGAGAAAACCTGTTAAAGTGAGCAGTTACAGGGAACTGAAGTGCTTTGTGGCAGCTTTGCCTGCCCTCAGCAAACAGCATGATGCGATGGTGGTGGTATTTCTTGTCTGCCTGGTATTTTAACTGCGCTAAACATGCCCCAGAGAAACTGGGGGCTCGCTGCTATTTAATGAACTGTGATGTTATTCATCTTTATCAAAAGGCAGACACTGTTGTGCTTGTGTGACTTCATGTGCTGGGGAGCAAATTAATCACATCCAGTGAGCCAGTTTTTTCGAAGAGATAAAAACCATTGCTGTAGGAGTGTGATCAACTCTTCTAAAAACAAATATTTGATAGTGTTTCTATGGTGAGGTTTTCTGTTTATTGGGAAAGGTTTTGGGGTTATGTGTGGGGGTGTGTGTGTGAATTATTTATCTGCTGTTACTTATCCTTTTTCAGGAAATCCATGACTTATTTAAAGATTATGAAATCAAATATTGTTATGTGGACAGAAACAAAAGAACAGGTAAGGACTTCATGTTTTCAGTTCTCTTATGAAACCAGTGAGGAGCATGATCTGACACGGATGAAGTCATCAGCTTCTTTGCCCTTGATGGTATCTCAGTGCCTTTCTTGGCTGCCCCATTTATCATCTTCTGCTCAAGCCAGTGGAAAGTTGGAAACTTAGAATCACAGTGGCTGGAGTTGGAAGGGACCTTAAAGATCATGTAGTTCCACTCCCTTGCAGAGGCAGCGACACCTTCACTCAAGCAGGTTCCTCGGGGCCCCATCCAACCTAGCCTTCAACACTGCCAGGGATGGGTCACCCACAGCGGTCTCGGGCAGCCTGTTCCAGCATCTCAGCACCCTCACAGCAAAGAATTGTTTCCTCATGTACAACCTCAATCTCCCCTCTTCAAGGCTAGAACCCTTTCCCCTTGTCTTCTTGCTACCACCCATATCAAAAACCCTACTCCAGCTTTCCTGTAGCCCCCTTCAGCCCCTGGAAAGCTGCTAGAAATCACCTGGGAGCCTCCTACAGGCTGAACAACCCCAACTTGCTCCGCCTGTCCTCATAGGGGAAGCTTGACTGTTATCAGCCAGAATGATGTTGGTCCACTAGACTATCTCCCAGGCATCTTCCCTAGGGAATTTGTTTGGTACAAAACTAACCTCAACAGTCTGATTTCCTTCAAACAACTAGTCGTGCTTGACCTCATAGGCCAAACCTCGTGTGCTTGTGGCACCATCAGAGGACAAGGTACCTCTACCTGCAGGTGGGTTTGTGTCAGGTCATAGAAGCCAGAAACAATTTATTAATGAAAAAAGTCTTTGAAGCAAATGGTGTCCTCAGTGAAATCCTGAATTATTTAAGTCTGATCCTCCATTTCCAAATGAATTCTCTAAATAGCATGTTCATGGATTTTTTAGAGCTGGTGAGGGACAGATACGGAATAGGCTGTAGGGAGATTTTTGCCTTCTCATTTGGGTAGAGCCAAATTACTTTATCTCTAGATTCATGAAGTCTTCAAAACAGTTTTCAGAGGTCTGAATGTCACAGAATCTTAACACTTCACACAATGAACCTTGCGGAGCCTCAAGGCTTTTTCGCCTCCTGCTCTCTACATTGCTGCTTATGTTGGTGTTAGCAGTTTTGCTTTGCTGAAAGCAAAGGTTCTGCGAGTGCTTTTGGTGTCTGTGCAACTGGATTGAGGCTTTTTGTAGGGTTTTAAAATACTTTTAGTTTTTGTTAGGTTGGAAAAGACCCTCTGGATCATCAAGTCCAATCATTAACCCTATTCTTCAAGTTCACCCCTAAACTCTACCCCCTAACACCATGTCCAAGTGGTTCTTGAACACATCCAGGGATGGAGGCTCAACCACCTCCCTGGGCCTTAGTGAAGCCCAGGTAGACTGGACACAGACTGACTGGTCTGTAATTACTGGGATCTTCTTTCCAGCACTTCTTGAAGATGGGCATCAGGTTTTACAGCTTCCAGTCCATTGGGATGTCTCTGGTTAGCCAGGACTGCTGAAGGGTGATGGAGAGTGGCTTGGCAACCACATCCGCCAGCTCCCTCAGCACGCTAGTGTGTAATCCATGCGGTCCCATAGATTTATGAGCATCCAGCTTGTGAAGTAGATCCATAACTGTTGCCTTGTGGATTATGTAGGACCTATTCTGTTCCCCATTCCCGTCTTCCAGGAGAACATTTTCAGATCTGTATAATCAGAACTGAGCTGCCTGTAGGACCCACATGGGGTACAGATGTGCTGGGTGATGCAGCTCTGACATTACCCACAGTCATGGGCACTTCAGGTTGTCTGATGATGGCAGGGTTCAGATGCCATGGGTGTCATAGAGCCTTTAAATCTTTGCTTGTTGTTCTCTTCATCTGCCATTCAGTGCTGATGCAGCCCACTTTATACCCACCTAGGCCAACTGCATCTGCACGTTCCTGATTTAGAGTATATATGTTAGAGCCAAGGGCACAGTCACACAGGAACCCCCTGGAGCTACAGACTGGGGGATATGTGGCCTGGCAGAGAGGGACCTGGCGGTACTAGGTGACAACCAGCTGAACAGGAGCCAGCAGGGTGCCCAGGTGGCACCACGGGCCAGTGGCATCCTGGCTTGGATCAGCACTAGTGTGGCCAGCAGGACTAGGGATGTCATTCTTCCACTGTGCTGGGCACTGGAGAGGTCTCCCCTCAAGAGCTGAGGGGCAGTGCTGGGCCACTCGCTGCAAGAAAGAGATTGAGAGGCTGGAGTGGGTCCAGAGGAGCTGGGGAAGGGACTGGAGGTAAAGTCTTCTGAAGAGAGGATGAGGGAGCTGGGGGTGTTTAGCCTGAAGGAGACTCAGGGGGACCTCCTCCCTCTCTCCAGCTCCCTGAAGGGAAGTTGTAGTCAGATGGGGGTCAGGCTCTTCTCCCAGGCAACCAGCATCAGGACCTGAAGCTGCCAGAGGATGGGTAGGCTGGATGTTAGAAAGCCCTTCCTCCTGGAAAGGGTGATCAGAGCCTGGTCACCTGGGGATTGGACATTGCGGGAGTCCCCGTGTCTGGAGGTGTTGAAGGACAGTCACTGTAGCCCTTAGTGCCCTGGTGTGGCCACTGGGATGATGTTAGGTGCTGGGCTGGGCTGGAGGAGCTCAAGAGATCTTTTCCAGCCTCTGTGATTCTGTGCTGTAACTGGTTCTGGTCTCTTGCAGCGTTTGTTACTCTGTTAAATGGAGAGCAGGCTCAAAACGCAATACGCAAGTTCCACCAGTATTCTCTACGAGGCAAAGAAATATCCGTGCAGCTCCAACCGACCGACGCTCTGCTGTGCATTACCAATTTGCCCATTTCATTTACGCTGGAGGAGTTTGAAGAGCTTGTGCGTGCCTACGGCAACGTCGAGAGGTGCTTCTTAGTCTACAATGAAGTTACCGGCCACTCGAAGGGCTACGGCTTTGTGGAATACATGAAGAAGGACTCTGCTGCGAAGGCCAGGCTGGAACTTCTAGGGAAGCAGTTAGAAGAGAGCACTCTGTTTGCACAGTGGATGGATGTGAACCAGCTGACGACAAATCTTATTCACTCCAAGTGCCTTTGTGTAGATAAATTACAAAAAGACTCTGCTGATTCGAAGGAGCTGATCCAAGCCCTCTCGCTGAAGTATAAACCTGTTTTCTGCCAGGTACGTTGAATCTGGAAGATTGTGGCTGTGATGTAAGTGGCTCTGTGTTTGTATCTTCACTTCTTGCTCTCTTATCCTTTTCATTTTTCATTGACGTGTCTGCATCGTGCTATAAAGCGAGGTGCAGAGGCTTTACTGGTTTGAGTTTACGGTGATTGGTTGATGCCATCTGGGAGAGCGCTGCCATGAATTGGCAATAAAATGTTTATAAGGCCTCCCTTCCTTGTGTATTTTATTAAAAATCCTTCTAGAAATGTTTTAGAGGGCTTTAAAGTCAACGTTTGTGATGGATTTATTGCTCAGTAAAGAAAACCAGAGCGTGTGAGCACCGCAAGTGTGAGAGCTTAGATGAAGGAGGACGTGGATGTGTGTATAATTAAGATAGTTAAGAAACCTCTGCGCATATCTACTGTGTTTTTCCCCTAAATGGAGAAGATCATAGAATCACAGACTGGTTTAGGTTGGAACGGAGCTCAGAGCTCACCCAGTGCCAACCCCCTACCATGGGCAGTGACACCTCTCGCTAGACCAGGTTGCCGCATTCAATCTGGTCTGGAACACTGCCAGGGATGGAGCAGCCACAGCCTCCCTGGGCAACCTGTTCCAGGGCCTCAGCACCCTCACAGGAAGAGATTTCTGCCTCTGACCTGATCTAAATCTCCTTCTTTTAGTTTGAAACCAGAGTCCCTTAAAAAAAGTCCCTCTCCAGCTTTCCTGTAGTCCCTTCAGGTACTGGAAGCTGCTATAGTGTCCCCCTAGAAACTTCTCTTCTCCAGGCTGAACAGCCCCAGTTCTCTCAGCCTGTCCCCACAGTGGAGAGACTCCAGCTCTTTGATCATACCTCTGGCCTCCTCTGGGCTCTGTGCAACAGTTCCACGTCCTTGTATGAAGGACTTCAGAACTGGATGCAGTAAGATGTAGGCTTGGATCTCACAGTCAGCTGGGCTTTCCCAAGATAAGAGATAGAGAAGAGGTAGAGCCTTACGAGCCTTTGCAAGTCTAAAGGTTTCCTGGTCGTCTTGGTGGCTTGTTTGATACTAGACCACAACTAAAATGTTGCTTGTAGTAGTAGCACAGACTGCTGTACCATAAACAGTGAGTAGATAGAAGGCTTGCTTTAGAGTTGGGTGTGTGTGATTTCAGTTGGGTTCATGTTGTTTTTTAATTAATTACCTTGCAAAGCTGCTCAGGGATTAGCTTCAGGGCTAAGTCACCAGACATCCTCAGCATCTAAGACCCAGAAGGTCCCTCGGGCTGTCTGGGCTGGCCACCTGCAGCCCATCACATTTCTCTTCCAGCCCCACTGTAGTTGCTAAAGCACAGCCCTGATCCAAAACCACCAGGAGATGCATAAACCAGCATCTCTTGAGAAACTGCCTGTCCTTTGTTACTCTGCACTCAGGTCTGGTTTCTCAATTGGATGTCTCTGGCTTCACCTGCCCCAGATTAAGGTGCCTTTGCTCCCCACTACTTTTTTCCCTATAAGAAGGTATTAGGTGCTGTAATCAAGTCTCTTACTCAATCTTTGTTTAATTAGCTAAACACATTGATCCTCTCAAGTCTTTTACTTCAGGGCTTTTTATCCAGCTGGCAGTTAATCTGGAGGCTGTTATCAACTCCCCCAATAATTTTACAGCATCCTTGAAGAACTCTGAAGTTCAAACAATGACAGGGTGCTTTAATAGAAACGGGTTTCCCTAACAGCATTGTGCTGTGCAGGTAGAAACTCTTATAAACACTCTTTCACCTTCTTAAAACTTCCCTTTCACCTCCCTAAATCACTGCTGGGTCACACACAGAGTAGGTGTGAAGGGCCGCTGTCAGTAAATGTATTCCTGTAGAAACCAGGAGTTGAATAGGACGGTGGTGAACTAGGAATAGACACCTGGTCAAAAATACATCCAAGGAAATCTTTGTGGCACCTTCTGTCACCTGTTCGGGTGTAAACATGCTGGGGAATAGGGTCCTGGTGGCCAGCAGGATGGCCAGGAGTCAGCAATGAGCACTAGTGGCCGAGATGGCCAGTGGCATCCTGGGATGGATTAGAAAGGGGGTGGTTGGAGATGGAGAGAGGTTCTCCTCCCCTTCTCCTCTGCGCTGGGGAGACCCCATCTGGAATCTTGTGTCCAGTTCTGGGCCTCTCAGTTCCAGAAGGACACAGAGCTGCTGGAGAGAGTCCAGCACAGAGCCACAGGGATGATGAAGGGAGAGGAGCATCTTCCTGAGAAGGAAAGGCTGAGGGAGCTGGGTCTCTTGACAGGACAAGGGGCACTGGGTGCCAGCTGGAACAGAGGAGGTTCCACATCAAGAAGAGAAGCAACTTCTTCCCGGTGAGGGTGCCAGAGCCCTGGCAGGGGCTGCCCAGGGGGGTTGTGGAGTCTTCTTCTCTGGAGATGTTTAAACCCTGCCTGGACTCTTCCGTGCCACTGGATCTAGGGTCTCTTACTGGGGCAGAGGGATTGGCCTGGATGATCTTCTGAGGTCCCTTCCAATCTCTAACGGTCCCTGATTCTGTAATAGGAGATGGTAGAAGTGTTGAAATAGAGGAACAATAGGTTTATTTATAATAACATGATTTAGAATCGTGGAATCACAGACTGCTATGGATTGAAGGGACCTTCCAAGCTTCTCCAGTCCCCCCCTTAAAGTGAGCGGGGCCACCCGCACACAAAGCAGGTTGCTTAGATCCCCAAGGTCCAACCTGACCTGGGATGCTGCCAGGGATGGGGCTTCTCCCACCTCTCCAGGCAACCTGTGTCAGCTTTTCTCCACCCTTAGCCCAAAACATCTTCTTATTATCTAGTCTGAGTCTAACCCGATAGTTTTTGTTTAAACCATCATCCCTTGTCCTGTCACAACAACCCAGAAGGAAGACAGGAGGGTGGTGGCAGGTAAGCCAGTAAATTTGATGGATGAAAAAGAGCTGATTAATTGTGGTTTTGAGTGACCTGGAAATGAAGTAGAGAGAAATAAGAAGGTGAAAGACCCCAGAAAGTGTGGGTGTCAGGGAGGCAGAGCTGAAGGCAGGTTGTTATACATGGGAAATACAACTTTTCCTGGGCTTGTGAGTTGATCTCTGTTAGGTCAGCTTTGCCACTGGGAGGTCTCCACTGTTACCTAAACAGAGACAGAGGGATTTTCTTGAGTTCCCATTTACATGGGAGGTTTAGAGTGACCAGGGCCAGGTTGGATGGGCAACCTGGTGTGGTGAGAGGTATCACTGCCTATGTTACAACAGTGACGTTAAACATCTGACTGCCCTCCCCCTCTTCAAAAACCTTTGAGATAGGCATTTCAGTTGTTAGGGTAAATCTGTGCGACCTAATAGTTGGGGATAGGTTGGTTTTCTGCAGTGAAACCTGGAGATTTCCTCTCCTCTCTCTCAGATATAGTGTCTGTATCTCAGCCGTGTTCATTTTAGGATGGAGATACTTTGCCCAAGCTTCATTCCCTCGCTGTCACGCCCCACATACCCCCCCTTTTTTTTTGGTGTGTTTGATTTAAATCTGTTCATTCTGCTATAAAACGCTGCAAACAAAGGACGGGGCATTGTTTGACACAGAAGCCTGTTTCCAGTCTGCTTGATTGATCAGTCTGGCATCTTCTCTTGGCAATAAATACGGCCACAGACTTCATATTCTCCTAAAAGGCACTGTATAGCCAGGGAATTCACATTGTTACTTGTTTCAACAACTGTCCTGTGCTCTGATGAATGGGGCTTTTATTATTCTAGGCTTAAAAGCTGAACAATGATGAGCTTATAATTCTTACCCTACAAACAAACCCCCAAATTAGCCTTATTAACAGTTTCCTTCTCGTTCCTCCTCTACTCTGAAAAATGCTTGCGGGATGCGTTTCATAGCCCACGTTCTGCGTGAGATCATAGAATCCTTAGGGATCGAGAGGGACCTCGAAAGATCACCCAGTCCAATCCCCCTGCCACAGCAGGATCACCCAGACCAAGTCGCACAGGAACAGATCCAGGCGGCGATGGAACGTCTCCAGAGAAGGAGACTCCACAACCCCCCTGGGCAGCCTGGTCCAATGGTCCAGTACTCTCCCTGGGAAGAAGTTCCTGCTGTTATTGAGATGGAACCACCTCTGTTCCAGATTGCATCCATTGTCCCTTGTCCTGTCACCAGATGCCCTTGAGAAGAGCCTGGCTCCATCCTCCTGACACCCACCCCTCACAGATTTATAGACATGAATGAGGTCCCCCCTCAGCCTCCTCTTCTCCAAGCTCAAGAGACCCAGCTCCCTCTGCCTTTCCTCATAAGGGAGGTGCTCTCCTTCTTTCATCATCTTCGTTGCTCTATGTTGGGCACCCTCCAGCAGCTCTGTGTCCTTCTGGAACTGAGGGGCCCAGAACTGGACACAGTACTCCAGATGCAATCTCACTAGTGCAGAGTAGATCAGAGTGGAGTGAAGGTAGCAATTGAAGTAGGTAGAGTTCACACTGTGGTGATACTTGCAGTGATACTCATCTCTCTGTCGTGTTAGAGAATGAAAGACTCTGATGTGGGTAGCGTGAACGTAGGGTGGCAACCATTGGAGAAGGGTTTCACAAGGGATAGCTAGAAGCAGTGCAGGGCAGTTGCTGAAGCCCTCCTGTTCTGTTCAGCATGTTGTGAAATGCTGTTTCAGTTTGCTCAGGATGAAGACAGCTGTATCGGGGACTTTGCAGTGGTGGAGTACGAAACAGCGGAGCAGGCCGAGGAGGTGCAAGAGGTCACTGACGGCATGACGATCAAAGGGAGGAGAGTCCACGTGTCGTACTGCGCTCCAGGAGCTCCAGGCAGAAGCACCTTAGCAGCACTAATAGCAGCTCAGAGAATGGTGAGACATCTCTTTGCAGTGTGTTTGATACTCCTGGAGCAGCCTGCGTTGGGTCAGAGGGGTTCTACTGCTTAAGGAGCCAAGATTTTGAGAGCATTAGGTTTGTTTTATACCTAGGCAGCCCAATTCAGGCAGTGCTTGGCCAAACTCTGCAAGGAGGGTGAGTAAAAGAGGGCCATCAGGTATCACTGAGTTATCCTTACATAGCTCTGGGGTTTCCTTACGTCGCTCTGGGATTTTATTATGTTGTGCATTTGTTCCAGTTCAAAACAACCCTAACTGGGGTTGAAGCCATTCGACAAGCTAACTCTTGGTTGAAAGCAGAGAGGCAAGAATTTTAAGATAAAGGAGAAGTAGTTGAATTTCATGCGTGCTGGAGGAGAAAGCTTTTGCCACCCACGTGTGCTATCAGATCGTTTCCTAGAAGATTGGATGTGATGAGTGTTCCATGAAACTGTCTTAGAAGCAGAAGCAGAGCAGTCTCATCTCTTCAGCCCACATCTCCGTAAACGGGATGAGTGGTGCTTTTGCAAGATGTGGTTTTGTTCTTCTTCAGTGATGGGTAGCTAACAGTGTTAGGGAGAGGAGAGAGGGGAGGGATGAGAGACAGGAGAGAGAACAGAGAAGCAGGAGAGGAGAGGGGAGGAAAGAGATAGACAAGAGAGAGGATGAGAGAGGTAGAAGAGGGAGGGAGAGAGAGGCGGAAGATTGAGGAAGAGACAGAAGAGAGAGAGGTAGAAGAGAGAGGAGAGAGAGAAGATTGAGGAAGAGACGAGAGAGAGGTAGAAGATTGAGGAAGAGACAGGAGAGAGAGGTAGAAGAGAGAGAGGAGAGAAGAGAGGAGGAGAAAGAAGAGAGAATATAGAGAATAGAGGGGGGGCAGAGAGAAGGGAGAGAAAGAAAGAGGGAGAGAGGAGGAGAAGCAGAAGTAGAAAGGAGAGGAGGGGAGAGAGAGAGAGGACAATAAAAATAAAATAAAGCAATGTGTCTGAGGAAAAACAAACCCCTTGAATTTATGGGGGAAAGGTTTGTGAGGTGTTTCATTTGAGGGGAAAGAGAGCAGGCCACAGAGAAGGAGGTCGTTTGTGTCAAAGGAAATGTCAGTCTTACACGTTTGAGGGATTTTAATATATTCTTTGTTTTCTTCTGCTTCTAACGTTCTTGTGTCTCTCTTCATTGGAGATGAGGAACAACAGGAAGGGCTTGCTTCCAGAACCAAATCCAGTGCAGATCATGAAAAGTTTTAATAATCCAGCAATGCTGCAAATGCTGCTGCAGCCCCAGCTGCGTGGACACGCTGTTAAACCTGGTAAGTTGTTTGGAAACTGAGTTTAAAAGAAACAGAAACCCTGCTCTTGTTGATACAAGGCTTCCAGTAACGGAGAGACAGGAATAGAGACACTTCTTCTGCGTCTGTGTAGATGCCCTGATGCTTTGTGAAAGCAAGAGGTTGGTTGCTGCACTGTTGTGTCTGGAAAAAGTTGGATTTTGCCTAAAAGTGTCCTCACTTAATCTCTCTAGTCCCTGGCTTTAAAATGAAGAGAGGTTTAAATCTGAGGCTGCATTCTAGACTTGGGTAGCCTGGATCTTTCTCCTGTTGTGCCAGTGTGAATCATGATGCTCTGTTGTAGTCCCACACAGCATTTCATACCAACACTCCCTGGTTTCAGCTGGGATGGAGCTACTTTTCTTCTTAGTGGGTAGAGCAGTGCTCTGGTTTTGGGTCAGTGGGATACAGATGCTGGTAACAGCTGGAACAGGCTGCCCAGGGGGATTGTGGAGTCTCCTCCTCTGGAGACATTTCAAACTCACCTGGACTGTTCCTGAGTGACTGGATCTAGGGGATCCAGCTGTGGCAGGGGGATTGTTCTGGATGATCTTTCCACTCCCTAGCAGTCTGTGATTGTGTGAAACACTGAGGGTTGAGGAGTCAGGGACTTTCCAGCTCCCTGTGTTTTGCTCATGTGCTCCTTGGGGGAGGAAGTGCAGCTGGGACAGCCGACCTAAGCTAGCCTCAGGTCAAACCAAACCCCATTTCTCTGTTTTCTCCTTAGGATGGACATGAGTAAACACATTAAAAACCATCATTGCATTTCAGATGGCCAAAGCATTAGGCATGAGAGTGAGGACAGGTGGTTTGAAGAGTCAAGTGGGGGACAGCTAAGGGCTTGTGACTTAATCCCCTGGCAGATAACAGAACACTTCAGTGAAGAAACACTTGAGCTAATGCTGAAGTTCCAGAGCGCTTTAGATAAAGCTTTGTCTTTGCTGTCAGCTGCAGACACTTCTGGTCTGGAAGCAAACCTCTGAGCTTTCTAGGAGCTCTGTGAAAGTATCTTTGATGTCTAATATGCTCCTAATTGCCATACTGAAAGGCTTCATGTGGTGACCTTTAGTAAACCAGCAAGTTACGTAGAAATCAAATCTGAAAACTCTAGAATAACTCTCATAAAGGTCTTTACTTGCCTGACTTAAACCCTGTGGCTTTGTCTTGTGTTCCCCACACAGTTCTTGGAGCATCTGCAGGTTTACCTCACCTTTTAAGTTCAGCAGTTGGCCCACCGTTTATGCAGCTGAATAAAATCCATCAGGTACGTGACACAAACGCTTCTGTCAGAAGCCACCTTTGGGGACACGTTAACGTGAAACACCTTCTCAGACTCAAAGAAACGGTGGCTCTAATCAAGTGGTCTCGTTAAAGCTGTCTTCGGGGAGAGCCTTCTGGTGTGAGGAGCCCAAGATTCAAGAGCAGGCTGTGCTACGTTATCTTCACTCAGCTTTTGATTTGCTAACAGACGCTGGCACAAAAATACCCTCTTTATATTAGAGCTCGATGTGCACAGCACAGCCATTTCTGTCAGAGACGCTCGTACTCGCTTCCTACAGAGGCCTCATGGCCTAATCTTATCCAAACCGAAAGCCTGAGGTTGTTATCTTCAGTTTAGAGCCTGCAGGAACAAAAAGGTGCTGTGTATGCCATAACAAATAGGAATTAGTAGATTAAAACCCCCCAGGGTTCTAAGCTGGTTAATGTCTTTCACATCTCTTTAACATCTTTACTGATGACCTGGACAAGGGGATTGAGTCGACCCTTAGTAAATTTGTGGATGACACAAAGTTGGGGGGAGGGTTGATCTGCTGGAGGAGAGGAGGATGCTGCAGAGAGATCTGGACAGACTGGGTCAGTGAGCAGAGGCCAATGAAATGAGGTTGAACAGGGCCAAAGGCTGGGTCCTACATTTTGGCCACAAGAACCCCCTGCAGCTGTAACTACCTGCTTCCTTTCAGGTAGTTATAGGGCATGATAAGATCCCCTGGGTCTCCTCGAGGCTAAACACCTGCAGCTCCCTCAGTCTCTCCCCATCAGCCTTTCCCTCCAGTCTCTTCCCCTCCTCTGGACCCACTCCAGCCCCTCTATCTCTTGAAGTGAGGAGCCCAGAACTGCCCCCAGTACTTGAGAGGAGGCATCCCCAGTGCTCGGGACAGGGGGAGAATGTCATCCCTAGTCCTACTGGCCACATTAGTGCTGATCCAAGCCAGCATACCCTGGGCACCCTGCTGGCTCCTGTTCAGCCAGTTGTCACCCAGTGCTGTCAGGTCTCTCTCTGCCAGGCTGCTCTGCAGCCACTCAGCCCCCAGTCTGTAACTGTTGAGGGCTCTTGTGGCCGAAGTGTAGGACCCTGCCCTTGGCCCTGTTAAGTCTCATCCTGTTGACCTCGGCCCATTGACCCGGCATCCTCCTCCCCTCCAGCAGATCAACACTTCCCCCAACTTGGTGTCATCTGTGAATTTACAGAGGAGAGATTGGATCCCCTCATCCAGCTCATCAATAAAGATGTTGACTAGAACTGGGCTTCGCTTGTGCTGCTGTTACGCGGATGACATTTGCAGTTGGTTTATTTAGTCACTGCTGCTCTCTCCTCAGCCCGGAGGAGTGCGTGCGCTTCCTTGGAAGGCAATGCGACTGTTTCCTAATCACAGCTGGAGACAGGCATGTTTTACACAGTTACCAGTATGATTGATGATGATCCAATGTTTTTTGGCTTCAGAGTGCTGCAGCCAAACAACTTAGTGTTTTCTCTTTAGAGAGAGACTTACAAGTCTTAGTTCTCTCTTCCAAGGAGCTGCTTGTCGTTCCGTTAGCTCCAGACCTGCTCGGAGTTTTATCGACAATGATTTGATTATCCCAGTTCCTTCCGTTAGGCACTTTTTTTTCCTGTTGTTCAGGCTTGGTTCAGTAATCTCTGAAGGCAGAGAACCAGCCCTTGCTGCCTTCAGCTTCAGTGTTGTCACAAGATAAAGGAGCAGGCAATGTCTTGGCTTCACTCTCTCCCCACCTCCCCCATCACATACTGCTGCATCCTCCCGGATATCTCTGGTTTGCCACTTAATATTCAAGGTCTTGTAAAGTAATAGAGCAAGAAGAAACATTAGAAAGGAATTGATTCAGCAGAGGCCAGTTGGAACAAATGGGTTATTCATCCTGTAATCTTCCAGCTCTAGAGGCAGCGTGACTTTCAGCCTCTTTGTTTTAGCCCCTCTCGCTTACCTTGTGCCGAAGCAGCGCCCGTTCAGCCTCTCAGCGATGCGTTTTCCTCAGCCACCCAGCAGTTTATTAAACCTTGATTAACCCAGGCCCTTTGTTTTGAGGATTCTAACCCACCTGATTTTCCACTCTTGTGAAAGTTTTGCGGTTAAACTGAGACAGGTAGAAGGAAGAACCACTGGTACTGGTGACAGTCAGAGCCCTGGGGTATCTTTTGCCAATCACTAAGACAATTAAAATAGCAGATCCATAACTAACAGAGATGCTTCACCTTTTTTTGCTTGAAATTGCTTATTTTTTACTCCAGACGGCCATATCAGAGCCTTAAAGGTGGGGAGGTACCCCTAGGGAGTTGAACTCTTCAACAGAGACATAACCTATGCCAGAGCCTGTAATGAGGAGAGATTGAGAGGGCTGGGGCTTTTCGGCTTGGAGAGGAGAAGGTTATGAGGGGACTTAATCGCTGTTTATAAATCCAAGAGGACTGGGTGTCAGGAAGAACCCCTTTTCACTTGTGCCCTGTGACAGGACAAGGGGCAGTGGGTTAAGTTGGAGTACTGGGAGTTCCACCTCAACATGAGGAAGAGCTTTACTGTGAGGGTTAGAGAGCACTGGAAGAGGGTGGTGAAGGAGGTTGTGGAATCTCTTTCTCTAGTCTTTCCAGACCCATCTGGATGGGTTCTTGTGTCACCTGCCCTGAGTTCTATGGCCCTGCTCGAGCAGGGGGGTTGGACTCATTGACTCCTGGAGATCCCTTCCGTAATGGTGGAAGAGGGGAGGTGTAGACTGGAAGTCAGGAGGAAGTTCTTCACACTGAGGGTGCTGAGACACTGGACCAGGTTGCCCAGGGAGGTTGTGGCTGCCCCCTCCCTGGAAGTGTTCATGGCCAGACTGGCTGGGGCCTTGAGCACCCTGGTCTAGTGAGGGGTGCCCCTGCTCATGGCAGGGGGGTTGGAACTAGAGGATCTTTGAGATCCCTTCCAACCTGAACCCTTCTAGGAGTCTATGATCTGTGTCTGTTTGTATCTGTATAGTGATGATTATTCCAGTAGCATAGTCTGAACGTGGAGCCCCAAAGTCATTCATTGAGTGGTTCAGTTCTGGTGGCACCAGAGCACAACCAAACCCCATTACTTTATAGACCTGACGATATGTGGGCACCGTGTGAGCTTATTCATGGTTCTGGAACAGAATTGACATATAAAATCACACAGAAAGGTTACAGTTGGAAGGGACCCCCAAAGATCATTGAGTTCCAAACCCCCGGCAGAGGCAGGGACACCTTCACTAGATGAGGTTGCTCAGAGCCCCATCCAGCCTGGCCTTCAACACTGCCAGGGATGGGCCAGCCACAGCTTTCCTGGGCTACCTGTTCAGTGTCTCACTACCCACACATTAATGAACTTCTTCCTCCCCTTCTACTCTGCCCTGGGGAGACCCCATCTGGAATCCTGTGTCTAGTTCTAGGCCCCTCAGTTCCAGAAGGACACAGAGCTACTAGAGAGAGTCCAGCACAGAGCCACAGAGATGATGAAGGATGAGGAGCATCTCCCTGAGGAGGGAAGGCTGAGGGAACTGGGGCTCTCGAGCTGAGAAAAAAGAAGCCTGAGGGGTGACCCCATGATTGTTGATCAAGATGGAAAGGGTGGGTGTCAGGAGGAAGGAGCCAGGCTCTGCTCAGGGGCACCCAGTGCTAGGACAAGGTGACTGGGTGTCAGCTGGGACAGAGGAGGTTCCACATCAAGAGAAGAAGCAACTTCTTCCTGGTGAGGGTGCCAGAGCCCTGGCAGGGGATGCCCATGGGGGTTGTAGAGTCTTCTTCTCTGGAGACATTTAAACCCTGCCTGGCCTGCTCCTGTGCCACTGGATGTAGGGGATTCTGCTGTGGCAGGAGGATTGACTGGATGGACTTTTGAGGTCCCTTTCAACCCGTAGCACTGTGATTGTTCCTAATCTCCAACTGAAATCTTTCCTCTTTCAGTTTAAAACCATTATCCATTGTCCTCTCACCCCCTATGCTTGTCCTCTCACCCCCTGCCCCACTGAAAAGGCCACATAGCGGGATATTCCTCTTTGAAAATAAAGGTTCTGTGGAATCAGAGTCCCAGCTGGGGACAACCCAGCCCTGTAAACTGTAGATACTTGGCAGAGATGATGCATTAGAGCTGCAATGCAAGGCACAACACAAACATTAGCTAACAAAGGAATCCTTATTCGTAGAGCTCATCATCCCCTGAAGTCTTCTGTTTCATCTTTCTTATGGCCCTCTGTACAAATGAAGCAAAAATTGAGTTCTTTAGGAACTCTCCTTTATTTTCTTGATTTTCCTTGGCTCTCTTAACTCAAAAACCAGTTCAAATGTCTTTATATCTAAAATGTTTCAGCAATATTCTGTTTTCTATAGCTACTGACGCTCGTTTCTCTGCTCTGACAGGGTTCCATTCTGGGGAGCGCATCGAACCTCCTGCTGCAGAGCCCCGCTCATCTCCCCCTGCCCCAGCAGCAGCTGATGAAGATGGAGAACATCCAGGCTAACAGTGTAAGGTCATTGCTGCCACTTTGACTGTCGCTGGGCCTTCTCAGTGACCACTGCAACAAATAATCTCTTTTATCTAGTTTAATGGTTCTTGGGTAATTCAGCAGTCACTCTGCTGGAGGGGAGGAAGATGCTGCAAGAGAGATCTGGACAGGCTGGGTGAATGGGCAGAGGTCAACAGGATGAGGTTCAACAGGGCAAGGTCATGCATTCTGGCCACAAGAACCCCTTGCAGAGCCAGACTGGGGGATGAGTGGCTGGAGAGCAGCCTGGCAGAGGGGACCTGGCAGCACTGGGTGACAGCCTGCTGAACAGGAGCCAGCAGGGTGCCCAGGTGGCACCGAAGACCAAGGGCATCCTGGCTTGGATCAGCACTAGTGTGGCCAGCAGGACTAGGGACATCATTCTCCCCCTGTCCTGGGCACTGGGGAGACCTCCCCTTGAATACTGGGGGCAGTGCTGGGCCCCTCACTGCAAGAAAGAGATGGAGGGGCTGGAGTGGGTCCNTTAGGTTGGATGTTGGGAATCCCTTCCTCCTGGAAAGGATGCTCAGAGCCTGGACTCAGGGCAGTGGTAGAGTCCTCATGTCTGGAGGTGTTGAAGGACAGCCTGGCTGTGGCTCTTAGTGCCCTGGTGTGGCCACTGGGGGGATGTTAGGTGCTGGGCTGGGCTGGAGGAGCTCAGAGGGCTCTGCCAGCCCCAGTCATTCTGTGGTTCTGTGGTTTAGTGTCTGTAGCAATGTGAAAGTTGTGAGGATGTTGTATTCTTTCACCATTCACACAGCTTTCTGTTCTTCCTTATAGAAGCCAGGTTTGCTGGGAGAGCCTCCAACGATGCTACTTCAGACAGTCCTGGGAGTAGGGGTGATGCCACCAGTGAGCTCAGGCATGGGAGCCCGTGGAGAAGCTCTGAAGTGTAAGCCACCTTTTATTTCATACCGCATCACTAGAGATGTTTGTCAGGGAAGAAAGAGGCAGCAGTGTGTTCTGCAGTTGCAGACATCATCTGGGTAACGGCAGGAACCGGGAGCAAGGAGGAGCTGGGTGGGAGCAGGGGAAGAACCCTCTGGATTTTCATTGTGGCCAATCCTTTCCAGTTGATTTGTTTGCAAAGAGAATTTTGCTGATTCCATGTAGGATTTTCCCCTTCTTTTCCAGTTCAGAATCCTCTGTGCTGTAGTTGACAGAGACAGGGAACCCTAAGTAACCTGGTACCACAGGGAATGTTTACAAGTCCAGAGTTTCCTTCAGCTTGAAGAGTTTACTTCTTCGCTTTAAACAAAGTTGTTTGCCTCTGGGATGCTGGAAGAACAAAACCCCCTCATCAGAATCCAGCTGTAAAATAGATCTCTCAGTGTTTTTCTCATCGCTTAGTAAAACCCACAAACAAAATGTTCTGATAAATCTTGTCTAACAGAAAAGTTTCTCCATTTATGGTTGACTGCAGCATCTAATCTGACTCCAATTCAACCAGCAGCGGCGGCAGCGGCAGCAGGGATGGGCATGCTGCCATTCTTCCCGAATCAGCACATTGTTGGACAGGCTATACCAGGCCAAAATAATGCTCCAGATAAACAAGCGACTACCGAAGCGGCTGTCTCGGGATCCCAGCCCTATCAGCAGACCTTAACAAATCTTCCTGCTGGAGCTCTGCGCGCTGGACATGCCAAACAACCAAATCAACTCAAAAGCACTGACACGAATGTGGGGGTAAGGAAAACCGAGTGCCAGGGGTTGAGTTCTTCTTTATATTTTAAGGTGGTGAAGCTGCTTGTGGTAGTACTTGTTCGCTCCAAAGTTTGCTAGGTCACGGGATCATTCATGAGACGTTTTAAGGTCACTGCAGTTAGGAATACCAGGGAGAGAACAGTACTGCTCTTTGGTGGTCCAGATGAATTAACAACGGCATCTTTCTGCGGTGCTGGAGGGGTTGTTTTCCATGCGTTGCCTCTTAGGAACTGAGGATGCAGTGATCTCAAGGGCATGGTCCTTTGAAAGACTGGGGATTGAACTTGGCATTGAACACGGTCTTGGGGTTGGGGAGATCCTGGGATGAGGGCTGGACTTGATAGTTCTGGAGATCCTTTCCAGCCAGGATGCTTCTATGATTTCAGGAAGAGTTCTGGTGGTGCGTAGGGCCTTCAGGTTCCCAGTGGGCTGTGTATATGTGTGTGGGTATATATATATATGCAGACTCTATATGTCTAAATACATAAATATATCACATATAAACATTAGATAATGCAAATCCTCCACTTCTCATCCTCTTACCCATAGCTGATGTGTTCTGAGTCACTGTCCATATTCCTTCCCTTGAAGACAGCAGGCAACAGGACAAGGGGATGGGATTTGCCCTCTCCAACTCCCTGAAGAGAGGTTGTGGAGGGGTGGCTGTTGGCCTCTTCTGCTTGGTGACTGCTGACAGAAGCAGGGGTCCTCAAGCTGCATCAGGGGAGGGTTAGATTGGATCTGAGGAAGAAGTTCTTTCCTGAGGGAGTGGCTGGGCACTGGACCAGACTGCCCAGGGAGGGGTGGAGTCCCCATTCCTGGAGGGGTTTAAAAACTGAGTAGCTAGAGCACTTGAGAATCATCATCATGGCTGGAAAGGACCTCCAGGATCACCAAGCCCCACGCTTCACCCAAACATCTCCCCAGCCCTTAGACCATGGCCTCAAGTGCTCTAGCTACTTGGTTTCGGCCTCTTTTCTGGCCTAAACAACCCCAGTTCCCTCAGCTGCTCCTCACAAAGCCTGTTCTCCAGCCCTCTCCTCATCCTCAGTGCCCTCCTCTGGAATTGTGATGAACACTGTTCATCAGGAGAAGTTCTTGTTTCTTCCAAGACCCTTAAGGCCACTTCCCTGCTCTCATAGAATCATTAAGGTTGGAAGAGACCTCCAAGATGAAGTCCAGCTGTCAGCATGGGTGACAAACACTCTGTGACTCTAACACACACTGCCCCCGCCTTTGTGTTCCAGACTCCCTCGAAGAAACAGACCTCACTGCTGGGAGAGCCACCCAAGGAAATACGCCTGAGTACCAACCCCTACTTGAATTTGGCGAGTGTCTTGCCTGGCCTGTGTCTTCCAGGTGAGCAGAAGCTCAGTGGTTTCAGCTGAGAGTTTCCTTGTGGCAAGTGGGTTCTGTGTTTGGCTGGTAGTCGCAGTGACTAAAGCGTTTACCTGTAAGAGTCATAGAATCATGAAGGTTGAAAGAGACCTACAAGATCACCTAGTCCAAGCCCCCTTGCAGTAAGCAGGGACACCCTCAACCAGATCAGGTTGCCCAGAGCAAGCCCAGTCTGAAACAACAGCTCTTTCACTGCTGAACAACCTGATTTGGCCAGCAGAGCAAGAGAGGGGATTTTCCCCCTTTACTCTACTCTAGTGAGACTGCACCTTGACTCCTGCATCCAGTCCTGGTGTCCCCAACACAGAAAGGACATGGAACTGTTGGAGCGAGTCAGGAGGAGGGCTGGAGCACCTTTGCTGTGAGGATAGGCTGAGGGAGCTGGGATTGTTCAGCCTAGGGAAGAGAAGACTTTTGGGGGGACCTTCTAGCTGCCTTCCAATAGCTGAAGGGAAGGCTGGAGAGGGACTTTTCCCAAGGAGATGTAGCAACAGGACAAGGGGAGATGGTTTGAAACTGAAGGAGAGGAGGTTCAGACTAGATCTCATGAAGAAGTTCTTCAGCCCAAGGGCAAAGAGACTCTGGAATCAGTTGCCTGGGGAAACTGTGGCTGCTCCCTCCTTGGAGGTGTTCAAGGCCAGGTTGGATGAGGCCTCGAGCAACCAAGTCTGATTGAGAGGCATCACTGCCCTTGGCAAAGGGTTGGAGTAGCTGAGCTCTGAGGTCTCTTCTAATCTGGGCTAGTCTGGGCTTCTGTGATTTGTGCAGCTTTGCCAACCTTAGTTCAAGGACACAGAGCTGCTGGAGGGTGTCCAGCATAGAGCAGCAAAGATGATGAAGGAAGGAGAGCAGCTCCCTTATGAGGAAAGGTTGAGGGAGCTGGGGCTCTGGAGCTTGGAGAAGAGGATGCTGAGGGGTGACCTCATTCCTGTCTATAAATCTGTAAGGGGAGGGTGTCAGGAGGATGGAGCCAGGCTCTGCTCAAGGGCATCTGGGGACAGGACAAGGGGCACTGGGTGCCAGCTGGAACAGAGGAGGTTCCCTCTCAATCTCAGCAGGACCTTCTTCCCAGGGAGGGTCCCGGAGCACTGGAAGGGGCTGCCTAGGGGGGTTGAGGAGTCTCCTTCTCTGCAGACGTTCCAGACCCACCTGGATCTATTCCTGTGCAACTCAGTCTGGGTGATCCTGCTGTGGCAGGGGGATTGGACTGGATGATCATTCAAGGTCCCTTCCGATCCCTAAGGATTCTATGTTTCTATGATTGCGTTGCCAACAGCCATTGCCAGCAAAGCCTCTAGCCCACCACAGCAGCCTGGAGTTCCGAGCACCATCGTGGATGCCGCTGCGCCTCAGGGACCGACACCACAACACGCAGTGGAGAACTATTTCAGTTACTCGCAGCAGCACGGGGAGTACACGCAGGTACGTTGCTGTGCGTCGCTTTTCTCCTGCAGCTTGCTTTGTCTCACCCAGGAGCAGGGATCTGGGCAGAGATCTGCTCAGAGATCCCTCCTGAACTGCGATTTTGTGGTATCTGGAGGGTCTGACCGTCCTGCCCAGCATCAAGTGCCATTGTTGAGCGGCTCCTAGGGTTTCCTACGACTAACACCCAGCCCTGCCTTCAGGCCTGAGGCTTGTGTGTCCTCTTCACTGAGAGCTTCTCCCCCAAAGCTCATCTCTGTCGCCCTACAGAATAGTCTTAGCACACAGGACACCTAGTGCCAGTGAAACCCAGCCTCAGGACATCTCCTGCTGCAGTGCTGTTAATGAAAGATGCTTCTTGAGAACCCACATTCAGCGCTGTTGGCTGGAATCTGCTCTCTTACAGCTCCTGGCTTGCAAAACCATGAGGTCTTTCCCTTCCCAACCAGTTTTCCAGTGCTTTTGAAGCTTGGCCAGATCCCTAAGCAGAGTGTTCTCTGTCTGAACGGCCTGGCTAGCTTGGGGAGGGTTTGCAGCCTCTGCCAGTTTCACTGCCTGGGATTTCTCCGTGGCAGACTCCATGTGGTGACCGTGAAGGTGGGGAGGGCTGCCTCTCATGTGGGGAGTGTTGCAGGCCCGGGTTTCGCAGAGGTCAGGACACTGTGAAATTTCCCTGGTTTCATTAGCCATCACTGCTCTGTGTAGAGATTCAGTTGTATGGAAATCAAATCATAACTGGGTCCTGGCACCATCGGGTCACAGGATCCCGTAATGATTGAGGCTGGAAAAGACCTCTGAGATCATCAAACCCAGCCCAGGACAGCATCGCCCCAGGGCACTCAGGGCCACAGCCAGGCTGTCCTTCAACACCTCCAGACACGGGGACTCCCCCACTGCCCTGGGCAGTCCAGTCCAGGCTCTGAGCACCCTTTCCAGGAGGAAAGGCGTCCTAACATCCAACATAACCCTCCCCTGGCAGCTGCAGGCCCTGCCCTCTTGTCCTG
>VZRI01010355.1:9003-27300 GCA_013397515.1 Upupa epops
AGGAAATTTTTGCCACTATAGGTGAGAATAAATGTTACTGGACAGAAAAATACTACATACTTCCTAAAATATCGACACTTCTTCTGAGAATATTTCTTTTCATGATTATTATGATGGATTATTTGTTCTGGAGTTGCCCAGTTCTGTTGTTTCATCTTGGAAACTTGATATTTTAAGTTATCCAATGAAACCAGTCACTTTATAATCTCATGTATTTTTAAGACACGAGAGTTAATCTCTGCATTCACTTTCATTAATTATTTACCTCTCTGCAGGGTAAAACACTTATTTCACATGTTCTGTTCTTTCTTCTCTGAACTGCATACTGGACATGGATAAAACATGAAGAATCTGAAAAAAACAGAACTGATTGTAAATAAGATGGTAGCTTCTTGTTTGTGGAGGTGCCTTAATGATAGTTTAGAGCAAGGTTTTTGAAAATCTGGTAGATTTGGAAAGTGTATAGCTAAAGGTCATGAATCGTTCTAATCACAAATTCCCTATAATGCTTTTTTTGGCAACAAAGATTTTAGAAAAATAGAAAACTAAGGATCTAATGTAATTCTTCATGCAATTCAAATTTAGATCTGCATAATTCTTATAATTACAGTCTAAGGAAAAAGCATTCTGTTTCTGGAAAATATTCTGAACCATATACATCTGCTTAGAGGATCAAGATCTTATAATGTTCTCTGTCTGAGTTCTGTTAATGGTACATTTTAATTAAATGGCAAATGATATCTGCACAATAAGTTCTGCAAGGACTTCATACACACAGCCATTTACAATTACATCTCTAATTACAGGACCAAAGAATAAATACACCTAATACATTAACAGCTAAAGCAAAGGCTCTCAGGAGATACAATTTTTCCACAGAAACTACTGGAAGGAAATGTACCTCCTACTATTTGCATATAGTTTGCATATTGTTCCGTTTTCCCACTATCTTCCTGCTCTAACCCACCCAAGTCTCAGTTCTGACGTGGTTGCTTTGCTGAAGATTTGATGCAACGTAATGATGGAACTGACTCACTGGACACAGAGAAGTGAGTGTGTGTAAGTCAAAAACAGCAAAAATTTGTGCTGTGAAAAGGAATGGAGTCAGCTAGAAAAAGGTATCTTTGAAAGTTATTTTTATATTTACAGTGTTCTTTGGATAATTCAGGTTTAATAATAAGTAAGGTGTATGAGTAATGATAGGTAAATAGTGATTTGCAAGGCTAGCCCTCATTCCAGAAACTAGTTAGGCAGAACAGTTTAATATTAGCTTTCTGCAGAACTCCTGGGCTAAAATTCATTGATCTGATATGTACTTCATAGCATATGATTTGTGTTAGCATTCACTGTAGGATACCTATTTACAATGACACAACTACATGTGCCTTGGTCCATTTCTGAAAAAATAACCCTGAGGCATTCAATTACGAAAAATAGGGAAATGAACAGTGTTTTGCACATTTAGTATTTCTCAAGGATTCTGTAAGAATTATCTTTTAAAGAAGAAAATGAAACTTTTTCTTCATCATATTAGTAACAATTCCTAGTCAGCTGCAGATGTTTGCTAAGTAAAAATTGGAACTTCAGGAAGAGCTTTTTCTCAGGTTGGCTTCCAAAGCCACTTGTAGAACTAGAGACAAGAACAATGGGAAAATAAATTCTTCCATTACCTCCTGACTCCCAGGAAGGGTAGAGGAAAAGGAATACATATTCCAGTCTCAGTGATCAACATGGCCTCTTACCTATTGCAATAATTAATCAAAATGTACACAAGATTTGGCAAGTCCACTCTGTATGTCTGACTCCTACAGAAGGCATATAACAGGCTTGCGGGATTTTCTCTGCTACTTCCAGTACAGACAGCCTGAGTCTGGGTTAGAATTAGGAAAGGTACCAGCTGGAGGTTTCTGCTAATTGGTTTAGACCTCTGTTAGTGTCTTACTGAGGCATCAGGATGTTTAGACCACAGCTTTTCTTTTTAACAAACAGGAGAGCTTGAAGGCACTTGCTGTTTCCCTGCTTTCCTGCGGGGTGAGTGGTGGAGACAGAAGGTAATCTGGATCCCACCTTGTTCATATAACAATATCTGCTTGTATTTAATTACAAACAGGAGCAACTCTCATCAGTTTACTGAACAAGTGGAAGGATGTTCAGCCATATGTTTGTATAAAATCCCTATGGAACACTTGAATAATTATTACCTAGAACATAAGACAATCATTAATGCGCTTATATCATAGGTAAACTTGTCTGGCAGTTGAATTATACTATAGCTTTTACAGAATCTTTACTTGTTATGCACTGAATTAAAGCATTCTGAGAAAGGCAGAAGGCATCTGCATTTTAGAGTTTACTAGTTTTGCTGAGACTAGGAGATGACTAATGTTTAACTGGTTTATAGAAAGTGAAATTCCCATATTATTCTACTATCATATACTTTATTAATACAAATCTAGCCTAAAAAATGTCAATTTTCTAGTGTTCCCACTACAAGGTCAATTTTAAGATGGACTTAAATAGAAATTAATAAGAAAGATATGATCCGTCAAATCAATGTCTTACTTGCATTGTCTATAAATGAGTAAAAACTCAGCCCTATGCACAATACAGATTTTTTTTTAATGACAAAACATTCTTATTAACAGTGCTCCCAAAGAAGTGGGCAGCATATATTTTAAAACTAATAATTCATTTAGAGTATTTTCATTTTTCTGGGATTCCTCTCCACCTAGTTTTTTACAATTCAGACTTCAAAGACTTGAGAATTCCTGAAGCTGTGTTTAAGTCTTTGCCATAGAGACATTTCTGAAAGAGTGTGCAATTCTGGCAGCAGCAGAGACGTATCATGTGTGCAGAGTAGCACAAAACAAATCGCTGTTCAGTGCTGCTGCCTTGGAGTAGCACTGGGAACACTCAGTATTGCAGCTGTGGATCAACACTGTAGCCCAGATGAGCCTCCATAGCCTTGAAAACAAAACTAAACATGGATGTTACACAGAATAGATAACAGAGAAAGAAAAAGCTCTTAGTTATTCTGTACTTTGAGAGTAAAGCAATGGGATTGGCACCAGGAAACCTACTATAGAACTTATTCCACAATTAAAAGATTTTGCCTGGCTTCTGTGTATCCCAAATACCATGTCAAGTCTTTCTCCTACTTCAGTTCCCCAATACCGCACTAAACCCAGAAAACTGTGGACATTTCCCAGCCTCCGTCTGGAAATAGAATCATAGAATCATTAGGGATCAGAAGGGACCTTGAAAGATAGTCTAGTCCAATCCCCCTGCCAACAGCAGGATCACCTAGACCAAGTTGCACAGGAACACATCCAGGTGGGTCTTGAACTTCTCCAGGGAAGGAGACTCCACAACATTCCTGGGCAGACTGTTCCAATGCTCTGTTACACTCACTGTGAAGTAGTTTCTTCTAATATTTATGTGGACCCTCCTCTGTTCCAGCTTGCACCCATCACCCCTTGTCCTACCACTAGATGACCTTGAGAAGAGCCTGGCTCCATCCTCCCGACGCCCACCTCTCACATATTCTCATATATTTATAGACATTAATGAGGTCACCTGTCAGCCTCCTCTTCTCCAAGCTAAAAAGACCCAGCTCCCTCAGCCTTTCCTCAGAAGGGAAGTGTTCTACTTCCTTCATCATCTTTGTTGCTCTACGCAGGACATCCTCCAGCATCTCTGTGTTCTTGAACTGAGGGGTCCAGAATGGGACACAGTACTCCATATGCAGCCTCACTAGTGCATAACAAATGTTATGCCTGCACAAATAACAGGTACAAACTATCCTCTTTCTAGGGGATATTGATGCACACATGGAGACACATTTCTTCCATGAAGACACTCTACTGTGATATGAATAAATCAAAGAAACTAAGAACAAAAGAGCAGGAAATAATGCCTCTGAACAATTTGGTCCTGTTAAGATGGACTCACCCATACATAGTTTGAATTCAAAACAATCTAAAGCAAAGTAAATGACAACAACAACAGCAAAGAATGAGTAAAAATACAGAGAAGTCTAATGGAACGAACTTGTTTGGTTGTTTTTTCTTATTTTAATAAATTTTATTTTTAGATACAGCTACAACTACAGAAAGCAGCAAAGCAATAGGAAAGAAAAGTATTCTGCCAGGGTCCAAACACCCATAAAGTGACATTGTAATGCACTAAATCCAGAGAGATCCACTGATTTGCACCAGACAGAGAAACAGAAGAATAACGTTGTCACTGCCACATAAACAGGTAGCTCGTCACTCAGTGAGTGGTCTCAATCAGCATGGTTTATTCAACTTGTATTTCCTAGGTCTAAAGGACCACTGAAGTTCTGAAGATGGGGCTTCCAAAATGAGAGCATTCAGTGAAACTCAACATGTTTCTTTACCAAAAACACTTAAATACATAGAGTATATTGATATTACATAGTCGTGGTAATTTCTATTTTCAATTCTACTGTCAAATAAGATAATTCACCAAATTAACTCCTCAAATACTGAAATGGAAAACAATATCAATGCACTGAAACTTGAATACCTGAATATCTAATGACTAAGTTGAGGAGTGATGTTTCAAATGCTTTCAGCTATTAATTATGTTTCTAACAATATTCTGGATCAAACACTCTGCAATGAATTTGTGGTTTGATTTTTCTTTTACTGCCATAATTACAGATTGTAAACAACTTCTCTTTTCCCTAAAGGTTGTGTAACTTTATAAAAACAAAGGGGAGGGGTGGAGGGTGCGGAACAACAACAACAAAAGGATCTATTGAAGTAGAAATTAAAAAGGGATGTTTGATATGATAAATAATGACTAGATAATGGGTTTCACTGGGATATGGAAATAAATCCCACAAAGAAAGCAAAAACCTGTGTGAAGAGGCATGGGGAAAGACAGTCCCATCCTGTGCAACACTGTGCTTGGGGAAGAGTGGATGGAAAACTGCCAGGCAGAACAAAACCTGGGGGTACTGGTTGATGGCTGCCTGAATGTGAGCCAGCAGTGTGCCCAGGTGGCCAAGAAGGCCAACAGCATCCTGGCTTGTATTAGGAACAGTGCGGCCAGCAGGAGTAGGAAAGGGACTATCCCCAGGTACTTGGCACTAGTGATGCTGCACCCTGAATCTATATTCAGTTTCTGCCTTCTTGCTGCAAGAGCATCCAGGAAAAGATGATGAGGCCCTGAAGAGTCTGGAGCTCAAGCCCTATGGATTGTTTAACTTGGAGAAAAAAAGGCTTAGAGACAACCTTATCCTTATCCTACAACTGTCAGAAAAGCTGTTGTAACCTGGTGGGTCTCTGTTGTCCTAAGTAAAAAGCAATCGGATGAAAAGAATCAGCCTGAAGTTACCTCAGGGAAAGTTTTGATTGAACATTAGGAAAAAGTTATTTTCTGAAAAGGTTGTCAAACATTGGAACAAGCAGTTGAGGGAGTGGTGGAGGGACCATCTCTGGAGATATTTAAAAGACATTTAGAAGTGGTGCTGAGGGGCATGGATTAGCAGTGACCTGGCAGTACTGGATCAATGGCTGGATTTGGTAATCTTAAAGGATGAGCATATCATTTTGGTTTTACATTCATCCTTAATGTTGCTGTCACCAATCCAGTGACAATCCATGGCTGACTCAGCTCTCCCAGGAGCCTGCCTGGGAATGATTGTGGATAGAGTTAAATGAATAGATTGGTTTGTTTATTTTGTAGATAAAAAGAGAGGAAAAAAGTAGGAGGTATAACATGTATTTAATGCTTGTGAAGAAAGAACAGAAGGATATCTCCGAGGAACTGGTGCCCTGTTCAACAGATGTCTCCCTACACTGTCTAATATTATTAATCTTCTATTGAGAGGTTCTATATTATTAGTTGATTTTTCATTCGGCTCTTGCATATCTGGCTGTTGGGTTAGGCAATCTTTGAAATTGTTGTTTTTGTGACAGAGTAGTGGCTCTATCAATCTCTGAATACCAAAGTACCTCATATGTGTCCTGTGATTCAGTTGTACCTATTGTAAGAACATGTTTAGGACAGAAGTTTTTATAGCAGTTTTGCCCTTATCCCTTATGATTAAGCAAAGAGGTCTCAGAGAGCAATTTGGAGCATTAAATATTTTCGTAAATTCACAAATGTAGTATTGCTAATTTTAACAGAGAGTTATTAAATTACTTGCTTAATGAGTATTGATTGGTTGAACATTTACTTTGTCCACTTAAAAGCATTTGGTGATGAGAGCCTGCATATGCACAGAAAGATTATTTTCAATGTAAATTCAACAGAAAAATGATTCAAGCAGAAACTGCACAACCATGGGTTCTCTGAGTCAGACTTCATTAGATTTTGGGTGTATCCTCTGGGATAGTGTCACATTTAGCTTCACAGAAGCTGCAGCATTGACATGTCTGTGCTAATATACCTTCTCCCAGTAATGGGAGATAAACACCAAAAATAGCCTCATGAAAAAATCAATATTAGCATAAAAATTTTTAGAGGAAATAATAATTGATAAACAAGATGTTTATGACAGACTTTCCATCCATGAGTTACATGATATATGTGTCAAATGCTCTTAAATGTCCTAGATCAGGGGTTTTTTTTATTAGAAAGCATTATTTTGACTTGGGAATTGGGAAGAAGACAGTTACTTTCTGTCAAATGCTTATCAAATTTTTATTTATTTCTAAATTATTCTTCTCATTACTCTTAGTGAGCTTGTAGAATTTCAGAGGAAAGGAGGCAATTTTCTTCACTACTATCAATCTGCATATGAAAGTTATTAACATACAGTTACTCAGTTTTACCTTTAAATATTAATATGTTCTTTGAAATGAAACATTCTAGACCATTCTGTGTACAACCTCGTATAATGTTAAGTACCAGCAAACCTATTTGTGACAGTGGTCTTAGTTTCAAAAGATGTGGCAGTGTGACTACAGGGCTACCTGTATTAGATTTGAAAACATTTTTTTTAGTACTTTATTTATCTAGAGTTTCTTTGGGTTTATTTTTGGGTGGAGATTTTTGGATTTTATTTTTTATATTTTTGTTTATATCCTTGCAGTTCTCAGATCATACCTACAATACAATTTCAGTAGAAAGAATTTGTATAAAGCAAAGTAAGAAATGTTTTGTGATCCTTTAAACTTTTATGTCTTTACTAATAAGTAGCTGCTTCCCTTCTTCCTAGCTAGTACATTTTAAAAGCAATTATATAAAACTTTGACTCATAACAACACAAAGAAAATTTAAGAGAACCAGTAGGAGCACACAGTCCATTAAGATCTTCCATAACTAACCCTGGGGCTTTTTAATACAGTTTCTTCCACCCTTAGCCTCCGCAGCTTGAAATGAAATCAATTCATATATCACCATTTATCATCTTGGAAATTTAGCTTGCAACTGTACTTTCCAATTCTCTCCTCCAGAAATATGTCAGAATAATTCACACTTGCTTGTATCACTGCCTTTGACAATTTGTTTCATTATTCAGTAACCCTCTGCATAAAGAATTTCTGTCTGAAATGCTTATGGATTAATCCTTTCTTTAACATCCATCTATTATCTCTGTCTTTGTGTGAATTATTATCTCAAGCAGTGCCTTAATGACAGTATGGTTCTCTTCCTTCAGGATCTTATACAGCCCTAATTAAGGCTTCACTATGTTAAGATCCATGCTCTATCTGGTTTCAGATATTTTAAACTTCTTTCTCTAACTAATAAAGGAGCCTTCTACTTTTCTGTCTTTTAGAGGGAGAACCTTCTAAGAGATGGATTCTTGTTTATATCAGTTCAGGGGAAAAGAAGGAAAAAACTTGAACACTCACAGATCCATGGACCCTGAAGGGATGCACCCATGAATGCTGAGGATGCTGGCAGGTGCCATTGCTAGCTCAATCTCTACCATCTTTGATGCAGGCAGGACAGATTGCCTGCTCATGATAATCATATACTAACTCCACTAAGTCTTTCTCCTTGGGACTGCTATCAGTTCATTCACCACCCAGCAAGTACCTGTGCTTGGGAATAGCCTGAGCCATACGCAAGACCTTGCACTTGGAGTCATTGCACTTCATATGTTTTGCAAGTGCTCAGTTTTCTAGTCCATCAAGGTCCCTCTGGATCACATCCTTTTCCTCAATCACACTACATAGCTTGGTGTCATTGGTAAACTTAGTGAGTGTCCATCAACACCACTATCCATGTTGCCAACAACAACATAGCAAAGATGCTAAATAGTGCCAAGACCAAAACAGACTCCTGAGGAAACTACAGGCCAGTCAACCTCACCTCCACCCCTGGAATATTGATGGAACAGCTCATTCTGCATGCCATGTTTGGTAAGCATGGATATTCAGTAAGCAGAAATCATGCTCGACCAAACCAATAACCTTCTATGATAGTGTGAGTGGACAAATAGTTGAAGAGAGGTAGGAGATACTGTCTATCTCAATTTCAGCTAGTCTTTTGACACTGTCTCCCATAACATCCTCATAAATAAGCTTAGGAACTGTGGGTTAAATGAGTGGGCAGTGAGGTGGACTGAAAATTGGCTGAACGACAATGCTCAGAGGCTTGTGTTCGGTGACATGGTCTAATTGGAAGCCTGTAGCTAGTGGTGCTCCACAGGGGTCAATACTGGGTCCAGTCCTGTTCAACATACTCATTATGATCTGGATAAAGGCACCCTCAGAACATACAGAAGTGGGAGGAGTGGCTGATACACCAGAAGGCTGTGCTGCCATTCAGTGAGATTTGGATGGGATCGAGATGAAATTAACAAAGTTCAGTAAGAGCAAATATGAGGTCTACTGTGCCACTACAGGTTAGGAGATGATCTGCTGCAATGCGGTACTATGGAAAAGTACTTGAGATTCTCCCTGGGAGTGCCTGTAGGTGTGCTTCTGGGTGTGTTTGTGCATCTGTGTGTCTGTGGGTGTGTGTCTGTCCATCTGGGTGTGTGTCTGTGGGAGTGCCCGTGGGTTTGTTTGTGTAGTTTTGCTGTGCATATGAGGTACATATAGATAGGAAACACTTTTCATATGTAAATCTTGACTTGTTCTCCACTACGAAACTGTTGTTATCTGGAAGAAATACAAATACCTGGTTTCAACTGTGTTAATAGTAAAGATTTTATTATGGCAGTTGATTTTTCTTCCTGTACTAGCAGAAGTAATAACATAGTGAGTTCTCTACTCTTTTCTGAACATCCTCCATTGTTTTCTACAGCTATATGTTTTTGTGCTGTATCCGGATGACAATGAGAAATGTGGGAGGGCAAACCCATCAGTACGTTAAGCACTCAACACAAATATGTGTTGATAGGTTATCTTGATGGGCTGCTTTGTTTCATAAATCTACCTTTATATGTTTCTCCTGATCCCACTAGGACTTCATTTGCTCAAATAGACTCTGTATTATATTGCTTTTGATTTGTCATTACTTCATAAGCTGCTTGTAGATAAATTTTCACCTCTGAAGTATCTATGTACAGACAAAGTGAACACTGATCCTGTACTCAGTCAGCTTTACAAAACCTTTCTTTTTTGGTAAAGAACAGTGTTAGGAATATGTGCCAACACTGTGTTCTTTCTTGCATAGAATCATAAAACCTTTCTATTCTAAATTAAAATACATGCTTTTGTTTCAGTAGAAAAATATAAAACCTAAAACAAAAAAGCAGCAACTGTGTTATGTATAAAATGCAGAAACAAAAGAGTTGTATTAAATTCTTTTTTAATTTTTTTGGTCACCTGTTCATTTAGATATTTACTATTTTTGTAATGGACATTTAAACCACAGTAGTTTATAATTAATTAATTTTTAAGTTACCCCCCCTCCCCTTTTCTTAAATTGAAGTTGAAATTGATTTTTCAACTGCTACTATTTTTTTCCTAATGCTAACTTAACTGAAAAATTATTTTAATGTGTTTTTCCCTTATTAAGAAAATCCTAGTTTTATTGAACTGATATTTCACAACAAATGGAACAAAGTTTTCATTTTTTTTCTGGAGCAGTTACATATGCTGTGTATCATAGCTCTGTTGTTTCATAACTACTGGAAATGTAGGGAAAAATATAAATTGGACTGCAGCCCTTCCATTCCTTTCATAACATTTGTGAATCTGAATATTTTCTTGTTGGTATGGGCAAGTCCTTCTAGACCACCTCACCTCACAGCTGCTGCTAGCTTTCAAATAGCTAGTGTAGACAGCTAGCTATACTAAATGGTCATGGGGTTCTCTGTCCTGACCCATCTTTTTCAGTTAATAGCATTTTAAATATTTGCAACATTTCCTGCATTTTTAGAAATATATTGTGCCCAGTTTGTGTCTATATAAACAGATAGGTGGATGAGAGCTTATGTAAACCTTAATTTGATGTTTATATTTTTACCATCCTACTCTAATATTTTATATTTGTGCTAAGCTGATTTGTTTCCCTTAATCCCTTTGTGAAGCTCCTTATTCAGCAATATACTGCAGGTCTCTTTACTCCTGCTGTGCCTATTACTAAATAGCTCTTGGTTTTGCATATGTATTTTTCTTCTCACAATGTTTTCCTTAATTGTTCTCCCCACTACCTCTCACTTTCAGATTTCATACTGTTCAATTCACAATATGTTTTATAGACATTGTACATCATCATCAGAAACAAAAGACTCCAATTTTTAAACAGGTCATTTTACAAGTATTTTACTTTTTGGTAGAAATAAGCTAAACCAGCAAGTTTTCTGTGTTGTAAGATTCTACTTTCAAGGTCCCTTTTGCCCACTTTCCAGTTGACTACTGAGCCCACAGATATGACAAAACCATCTACAGATGTGCAGATGCAAGCACATTTTCACACATACAATAGGCACTGAAGCAGTTTCAGTGAAAACACAAGCATTCTGAAACTGATGAAATTTAATAGAGTCTTTTTTGTAGCTTCTCTGCACACAACATTTCCAAGTTCTGCTGCAAGTTATTTTTCATCTGTGCACTTTAAACATAAACTGCCTAGGTTTCCCTAGCACTAGAAGCAGTCACCTTCTTAGGCATTCTATCCTCTGCTAGACACATCACTGTTACCTTTTAGTGTTCAATCTAGAATCAAGTTCTGATACAGAATTTCAGTAAATATTTAATTGGAGAATGGAAAAAAAGGAGAAAACCTCAGAATAAGTTAGATTTTTTTACCGATAGGAAACAGAATAACAACATAGGCAGATTTAAAATGGATTAAAATTTGTCTCATCAGGGTCAAAGCGTTCCCTAGCAAGATTAGAGTTTGGGTCCCCTTTTACTTTTTGGGCCACATGTAGAAGGTCACAAATGTCATCTTATCAGAGATAGAAAGCAATGTTAACCTGTGTATTAGGAGTGGGACAATATTGAGTGATATATGATTGCCAGCAGCCTACAGTGATATTGCAACTTCAGCTGAACCAGCAGCTGGGGGAAAGAACGGCTTATTCTTATACTTGCGAATGACAGAAACTACAAAGAACAGAATGTTTGCTAATGGAATGAAGGAGAAGGGCCTTGGACTGTTAGACCAAAGCCTCCCTGCATCCAATGAAACTAGGCACTGTGCCAGTGAGAATTTGAGCAAGGAACATGCCCTGAAGAGGAATTACAGAATTACAGAAAAATTGAGGCTGGAAAAGACCTCTAACTTCATCAAATCCAGCCTATGACCTAACATCACCACAACCTAGACCATGGCACTAAGTGCCACATTCAGTTTTTCTCAAACATCTCCAGGGGTGAGGACTCCAGCATCTCCCTGGGCAGTCCATTTCAGCATCTAATCACCCTGTTGGTGAGGAAGCACTTCCTAACATCCAAACTAAACCTTCCTTGGCTCAGCTTCAGGCCATGCCCTCTTGTCCTTAACAATAGTTTCCTAGGACTAGAGCCTCACCCTCACCTGTCTACAACTTTTCTTCAGGCACTTATACAGAGTGATAAGGTTCCCCCTCTTCTCCAGGCTAAACAACCCCAGCTCAGTCAGCCTCTCCTCATAAGACGTTCCCTCTAGGCCCTTCAGCAGCCTTTGGATCTGCCTCAGTATCTTTCTTGAAGTGAGTGGCCCAGAACTGTACACAGTACTTGAGGAGAGGCCTCACCAGTGCCCAGTACAGGAGGAAAATTAGGGAGCAAGGAAGATGCTGTGTGAATAGCAATTGAGTGACCCCCATGAGTCCAGTGGGACACATGCATTGATTCTGTAGGTTTCCTAATCTTTTGCATTTTACTGCCCTGACATGTACTGGCCCTATGTGTCTCAATGCTAAGAATACAAAAGGACTCCTGGGAGCCAGTGTGGTGTGGCAGCAAAATCCAACATTGATGCTATGGGGATGCACAGAAACTTTGTGGTGGCTTGCCATACTACCCCTGGAAAAATGCTGTGCGTGACCATCTGGGTAGGAATGCCATGTGTGTAAGTGTTTTTTGCTTTATCTATACCCCATATATGTGTGAGTGGAGTCATTTCACTTCATATCCTCACAAACCCTAACCCTAGCAGCCTGTCCAACAGGTAAGACTCTTCTTACTCAGTGCAATGAAATCCATTATTTTTATTTACAGGAAAGATGGAGAGGGACCTTTTACATAATGCTGTAGTAATGCAACAGGGGGAAGGGTTTCAAGCTAAAAGAAGGAAGATTTAGTTTAGAACTCAGGAAAAAGGTCATCAATATAAGGGTGGTAAGGCATTGGAACAGGTTGCCCAGAGAAGCAGTGGATGACCCTTCCCTGGAAGTATTCAAGGTGATGCTGTATAGGGCACTGGACAGACCGGTCTATTGAGAAATGTCCTTGCCTGTGGCCAGGAGATTGGAACAGAAGATCTCTGAGGTCTGTTCCCACCTGAGCTATTCTCTGATTCAATATTTTGCACCAGGTAGCATAATTTCCCATGCCTTGACTCTGAAGGACTTACACAAATTTCTGGATCTGTGCCAACTTTGTTTTGCTCCCTGTGGCTAGGTCCTGGAATTTTTTAATGAAAGAGTGCTTGGAAGTAGGAGCTTAAGTATGAGACAGATGTACAAGGCCTAGGCTATTATCTACTTATCCAAACACTTTATAGAGACACTGTATAGGTCTTACGTAACTGTGGTGGTCTTACCTGTCTGGAGCATTTCAGGGAAAATAAGAAAAAAACCTTCTTCATCAATGCAATTACAAACAACACCAGAACTGCCCCCAAAAAGTGTATTTTTTTAGTTTGCTTCATTGATGACATCAGATCTGGGAAACATGGTGGTTGATGCTTAACTGTGACATTTTCTGAATACAAATTTAACATTAGTACCCTCCCCGGAAAGACTGCAATTTCATTTCTGTAATCTTTGTTCCCAGGCACCCTTACTGGCAGGCTTTTGCTAGGTCGAGATGGCCAACAAGCTAACACTAAGAATCATAGAATCATAGAATCATAAGGGATCATAAGGGATCTTGAAATATCATCTAGTCCAGTCCCCCTGCCACAGCAGGGCCACCTAGACCAAATCACATAGGAACACATCCAGGTGGATCTTGAATATCTCTAGAGAAGGAGATTCCACAACCCCCCTGGGCAGCCTGTTCCAATGCTCCGTTACCCTCACTCAGGTAGGTATTCCTAAATGCTTAGCTTGACAGCATTCTTTGTCAATTATTTTCAGCCTCAGATTTTCACTGTTTCTGTAGATCATGTGGGGCAGACATAAGCATCTTTGAAAGCATTTTGAAAATTGCAGATCCCTACCGTATTGGGTAGAGTCACAGATTCATGGCACGATTTGAATAGGAATGGACATTTAAAGATGATCTAGGTCTAGCCCCCTGCCTTGGACAAATACATCTATGATAGATCATGGAATCATAGAATTCTGTAGGTTGGAAGGGACTTCAGGGATCATCTAGTTCCAAAACCCTTGCCATACATCTATGATAGATCATGGAATCATAGAATTCTGTAGGTTGGAAGGGACTTCAGGGATCATCTAGTTCCAAAACCCTTGCCATAGGCAGGGACACTACTTAGTTGCCTGGAGCCCCATNGGCAGGGACACTACTTAGTTGCCTGGAGCCCCATGCAACTTCATCTTGAACACTCCCAGGGAGGGGGCAACCACTACTTCTCTAGGAAAACTGTTCCAATACCTCACCATCCTCATAGTGAAGAATTTCTTCCTGAGATCTAACCTAACTTACCATCTTCTAACTTGAAACCATTCACCTTGTTGTACCATTAGAGACCACTGTAGAGTCCTTCTCTAGCTTTCCTTGCACTTGGACTTGTTGCACCTCAATTGGTTTGCATGAGTTGAATTTCCAAGCCTGTCAAGGTCCCTGTGAATGGTGTCCCTTCATTCCAACTTATAGAGCACACCACACAGCTTGGTGTCATTTGCAAACTTGCTGAGTATCCATCAATGCATTCCCTATTCATAGTGCCAACAGTGATGTCACTGGCATCAAATTAGATCCCTGAGGAACATCATGCTAACTTATCAGAACTTGGCTGTCAAGCCATTGATCTCACATAGATAAGCATAGTTATAGTCCCCACACTCACCCAGTGCTACTGCCTTACCCTTGTACTGAGTCAAATCAAGTTTGCTGTCCATAGGTATGATTCTGCAAGATCCAAACATCTTCAGTTGTCACCAGTCAGTCTTGCAGTATTTTATCATAATGAATTGCACCAATGGAATTGTTGAAGGGTCTAGAGCACAAGATCTATCACGAGTGGATGAGGGAACCGGCATTATTTTGCCTGGAGAAAAGAAGGCTGATCAGACCTTACTGATCTCCACAGCTACCTGAAAGAAGGTCGTAGCAAGGTTGGCATTGGTCAAGTAACAATGATAGGATAAGAGGAAATGGCCTCAAATCTTGCTAGGGGATGTTTAAGCTGGATATTAGGAAAAATGTCTTCATTGAACTGGTTGTCAGGCATTGGAACAGACTGCACAGGAAAGTGATGGAGTCACTAAACCTGTCGGTATCAGACATTTCATTAGACATGAAATAGACATGTGATGCTGAGGGACATGGTTTATTGGTGGACTTGTCAGTGAAAGGTTTATGGCTGGACCTGATGATCCTAAAGGTCTTTTGCAACCAAAATTGTCCAATGATTTTGTTCTGAGTGCATAAGTCTGACCAGCCTGAAACCCTACAGAGCTATAAAGAAAACTTACTTTTCCCCCAGCACTTCTATTTCTTGCTTACAAGTGGAGTTTCTTTTTGTCACAAAAATTATCTTAATTAAAGGCAAAAAATGAAAATCAGAAACATATATACAAAAAAAAAAATAAGTTTAAAACATATTTTAATCTAAGCACAGAGTTCTAGTGCGTACTGTGGATGTATTAATATGATTATTCAGATCAATGGAACAGAATGCTATTATTAAAGCAACTGAAGAGTTTTTAATATTATAAATATGCATAACTTTGTAGAACAGTAAGGAAATATATTTTGCTCCAATTTCTCCTAATCCTGAATATTTTTATAAAACTTAGAGCAGAATTTTACAAGTACTGTAAGTTATCCACTTTTAAATTAGATCAAAATTATTTGAGAAATAATAATGGGTATATGTTCATTAGATTGGAGTTGGAGGTCTGAGAGATAAGGGCATTAGGTCAAATCTTTTAATCTGCCTCCAGATACTCATTTTCACTATAATGCCTATAAGCACATTATCGAAACAGAATCTGTGTTTAGAGAATTCTAATTCATTCCCACTCTCTTGCTGCAGGTCAGTCATTCTTAGTGTGTACAAAACCACAAACACAGAACTGGACCATGCTCAGCTGAGATAGTCCTCTCTTGCATCTTCTTGTCCCCCATACTCTTCATGCGTGCTGAAGCCAATCAGCATGCAAGACTTTATCAAGCAGTTAGTAAATGTTGATTCAGACCAGAGTGTTTACTTAATAATGGCATTGCTTTATCTTCCTTTTAAGTTAATCACAAACAATCCTTCTCCAATCTTTTTGCCAGCAAGCCTCCCTTAAGTCCACTGCAAATCATAGACATAATCTGTGTAAATAATTAATCTGCCCGAATCTTATTCCAGCAACACCTGCACCAACACTGATTACCAGATGTGTAATTGTATTTTGCTTGTATTTAATTAGATTTACCTCTGCTTTCTGTAGTGAAGGGTATCTCACCTCCTTTGTGATGGAAGGCAGAATTTCTTGACCTCTCTTTGGTTCCCCAATGTGACTGAGAAGTGAGACAAATCAAGGTGATGTCAGGATTATGTTGCCCAGTTTCTTCTACACTTAGAAGTCAATGTGTGGATCAATAAAGGCCTAATAAACCTCCACAAGCTTGAGTAATAATAATAAAAATACAAGACATTCAAATTGCCAGTATCCCCACTGACTCTGAAATTATCACATAAAAATTCTGCACGACAGCATACTAGTCTGCTTTTTTGATTAGTGCTTTCTGTGGAAAAACCTTTAAAGACTTTTCTGTGTACCATCTTTCTTCAGTTTTGGTCACCTCAATACAAGAAAGGTATTCAGGTTCTAGAGTGGGTCCAAGGAAAGGCTACAAAGCTGACAAAAGGTCTGGAGAACAAGCCTTATGAGGATTGCCTGAGATAGATGAGACTATTTAGACTGAAGAAAATGATGCTGAGAGGAGACTTCATGGCTGTCTACAACTACCTGAAATGAGGTTTATAGAGAAATGAGTGCTGGCCTCTTCTCACAAGTAACAAATGATAGAATAAGAGGAAATGGCCTCAAGTCATACCAGGGGAAGTTTAGCTTAGACATTAGGAAAAAATGTCTTTATTTAAATAGTCACCAGGATTTAGAACAGGCTGCCCAGGGAGATAGTTGAATTGTCATCCATAGACATATTTAAAGGTAGCTTAGGATATGGAGCTTAGTAATGTGGTTTAGCAGTGGCTTTGGCAGAGGTGTTAATGACGGGAGTCGATGACCCTGTATGTCTCTTTCAACAGAAACAATATGGTTGAAGTACATGCCTCTTGCAATCCAGACACATTAAATATATACGTATATTATGTGTATATATGTATACATATGCGTGCACATGCACATGTCATGATACACATACACACACAATAAAATAATGTGTAATACTGATATGTACACACTAAAGAAATGTTGCTTAAGCTTCAGTTCTTTTGTTCATCAACTGTACTTTACAATATGTACAAGAAAGAGTAAAGAGTGAGCACAGTGTCTAATGATGGTATTGAGTTATTTCAGCCCTGTTTAACCTTCTTTAGCCCAGAAATCAATTCATGCATTGTGCCCAAATGTGACAGGTACAACTTAGATGATTTCTGTGATGAAGGCACGTTGCTGTATGTACAATCTAATATCTCAGGTGCAACAAGCCAGACAAAAAGTAGCCACTCCCTCACTAGAGGGAACTTTCTCTTACTGGAAGGAACTAGAAGGAACTTTCTCTTACTTTCTATGTTGTCACACATGAAGCATTCTGCTTAATATATCATTAAATTTTACCTTTCGACAAAACCTGTCCAGCACCTTGCTATTTTTCAGTCCTATTTTTAGACTTCTTTAAAATTGTTTTTTTCTAGATTATCTGATCTAGATAACTTGATGAAAACTGGACAATTTGTGCTGAGAGGGAAGAGCACTATAAAACTTGTCTGCTTCACAGATTTTTTTCTACAGTGCTTTTCTCTTCAATTAAGATTTTCAAATCTTTTTTTAGATCCACAAGTTATGACTTGTGATCAATATTATGTTTGGTCACGTATTTCCTCCCCACACTGTTGAAAATGTATTGTGCAATCTTGGTGATACTATTACTTCATTTCAGATTACTGCAGAAATGAGTATCCTCACTTATGTACACTTGTGTTACACATTGTTTTTAGTTACACACAAAGCTTTAAAAGAGGCAAGGAGAAATTTAATTACTACAAGAAACACAGTACATTTCCTTACAGATTTTACAGGAGAACTATACCTCCTATCTTATGGAGGAAATTAGACAAAACCAAACTGATTTACAGTAACGGAGTTAGAAATCATCTCAAGCAACAACATATATTCAAAATACAACAGCATACCATGAAGCAGGAACATTATTAAATTATATCTTGGACTGACACAGATGAGAGGCAGGGTGTCACAAAAAAAAAAAAATCTAATCCAAAGAAAGATACAAATACACATTATTTTCTTTGGATAAAAGAACTATCTATTGAATATCAACGTAACAGTTCTTTTATTGTTATTTATCAAAATGTTGCCACTAGCATCATAGAGTCACAGAATCATAC
>VZRI01010356.1:0-25753 GCA_013397515.1 Upupa epops
CAGGATCCGGTTGGAATGAGCTGCCCCCCTATCCAGCTGAGCCTTAGCNTAAAGGGAGTCTCCGTCCTCCTGGGAGCCACCCTGGAGCATCACAGTAAGGTCCCCCCTCAGCCTTCTCGTCTCCAGGCTGAACAGACCCAGCTCTCTCAGCCTCTGTTCACATGGGAGCTCTTCCAGTGCCCTGATCATCCTGGTCGCCCTTCTCTGGACCCTCTCCAGTCTATCAGCATCGTTTTGTCTAGCAGGGAACTAAACCTGAACATCAGGATATGAGATGCCAAGAGCTGGCTACTCTGTCTGGGAGTAGCTGCTGGTTCTGCCCCTGTATGTCCAGGCTGAGCCAGGACAGCAGGGTCCTGCAGCACAGATCCACTAGCGTGGAGCCTCGGCCGCAGCAGACACGGCCGTGCTCCTGCTGCTGGACTGCGAGTGCCATGCCCGCCTGAGCAGGTACTTCTGGGTGTCTGCAGTGGGGGTGTCCCCAAAAGGCAGCCCCCTGCCTTCCCCAGCCCCCTGTCCCCGAGCAGTGCAGTGCTCCGCATGGGTATCTGGCGGAGGGTGGGTCAGCAGGGAACGGCAGGGGAGCAGCATTGGGCAACCTCGCTGAGCAAAGCGCGGGCAGGACCTCCTGCGTGCAGAACTGCTCTGTGCAATCTCCCAGTCAAATTGCTACCTGTGACTGGTTCGGACTGGACGTGCTGGGACAAAACCACACGGAGCTATGCTGTCCTGCAGGTCGCACTTCAGTTAAGGAGGTTTGTACAGATCAATGCCTGAGCTGCAAGCACTGCTTGCCAGGCGCTGCTGCTGAGCTCCACGTTGGGTGACACCTAGTCCAGCAGCTCCCACAACTTGTTTGATGGGGGGGTCCCCTCTTCCAGAACCTGCTGGTAGCTGCTGCTCCTGCCCCAAATCCTGCTCCTACAACAGCACTTTGACCTCAGCATAGAATCCTTAGGGATAGGAAGGGACCTCGAAAGATCATCCAGTCCAATCCCTCTGCCACAGCAGGGTCACCCAGACCCAGTGGCACAGGAACACAGCCAGGCGGGGCTGGAACGTCTGCAGAGAAGGAGACTCCACAGCCCCCCTGGAATCAAAAAGCCCTGTGGCTCTGTTTCAGCTCAAGCTGAAAGGACCGTTGCTGTTTCCAACGTCTTCTGTCTCACTCTTTCCTGCAGCTACTGCTCCAGGTCTGCAGGGGAGAGGCTTAACGAGGAGCCTGCTGATGCCTCCCTAAGCCGGCTACATCCAGGGGCAGTCCGAGCCGCTGCCAGACAGGCGTCTACCTGTCCCTCCCTGCTCTGTAGCTCCTCTCACCGGGGTTTCTGCCAGCGGTGACTTTTCCAAGCCCAGCCTGCGAGCGGGCAGGACACCTCCTAGCCACGAGCTAGCTGATTTTATTGCTGGATGAGATTATTGCTCTGGGGGAGACTGCAAGAACCAAACGGCACCGAACGGACGCGGGCTGTGAGCTGGCAGCAGCGGCAGCCACTGCTAAGGTAGCTTAGTTATCGCAGTTATTGCCTTTGCTCTTCCTTCCAGGCAAGGGAAAGGTGGATTTGTTCTGGGACTGGGAGAGTTTGCTAGCCAAGAAGGTGAAGGGCTCGAGCAGTGTCTTCCGATCGGTCACAGTCACTTCCCACAGTCTCACTTTCTCAGCCCTCGCCCATTGCTGCGCTGCCTCCGTTTCCACCTGCCGGTGCTCCACCAGGTCGGTTTTGTTTCCCAGGACGATAACTGTGAGCTGAGAGCAAAAGGGAAGGGTGAGTTTCATGCTCCAAGCAGCCAGCTCCCCATCAGACCTCCTGCAAAAGCAGGGCCGTGCAGCTCTGTCCTCTAACCTTAGGACGAGGGAAGTCCTGGGGGCTTGGGGACACCAGGGCCTGGGAGCTGAACTCCTCCCGGATGGGAGATGGTTCTAACCACAGAGACCCCCTCCTCACCCGGTTGCTGAAAGGGAAGCAGTTCCCCCGGGAGCCGCGGTGAGACCACCCCATTCCCCGTGTACTCAGTGACAGAGGGGCCCTCGACAAACAGAGGGAAGAGGATGATGGCCGAGGAGGTCAGAGTGCTGGATGCTGGAGGGATGAGATGATGTGAGAGCAGCAGAGGAAGGCTGGAGCCTGCAGCTGTGAGTTTTGCCCCGTTTGGTTTTGCCCCAAGCCCCACTCTGCAGTGCAAACAAAGCCAGCCCTCCCAGCGGGCAGCTTGAGGCCTCCCCTGCCAGGGGAGGGTTAGGCTGGCTGTCAGGAAGCCCTTCCTCAGGGAAAGGGTGCTCAGAGCCTGGACTGGACTGCCCAGGGCAGTGGGGGAGTCCCTGTGTCTGGAGGTGTTGAAGGACAGCCTGGCTGTGGCCCTGAGGTGGCTGCTGGGGTGATGTTAGGTGCTGGGCTGGGCTGGAGGAGCTCAGAGGGCTCTGCCAGCCTCAGTGACTCTGTGAACATAAAGATGTAGGAGAAGCCAGCACAGCAATGACACCTGCCAGTGCTGTTTGTTTAGCCAAGCTGGAACGCTGTCAGCTGAAAACACTAGCTGCTTTCTCCAGGAAACCGGAGCAGTCTCCCCCCAGGACTGAACTCATTCAGTGTGGTTGTTAAAATGCATGGAGGCTGCTCTGCCCATCGTTGATGTCTGGGAGTCCCACTGACACTCAGCCGGGGTTGGGGGGCACGGAGCACACAGCTAATGCCCTTCCCTGTGTCATCCCCTGCACTCGACTGCCCGGGGCTGATATCTGCAATGACATCTGAGCTGCGCTGCTGCAGACCATGTGTTTCAGGAGTCAAAACTGGTGGGGGACAGGAGGATGGAGCCAGGCTCTGCTCAAGGGCATCTGGGGACAGGACAAGGGACACTGGGTGCCAGCTGGAACAGAGGAGGTTCCCTCTCAATCTCAGCAGGACCTTCTTCCCAGGGAGGGTCCTGGAGCACTGGCACAGGCGGCCCAGGGGGGCTGTGGAGTCGCCTTCTCTGCAGACGTTCCAGCCCCGCCTGGCTGTGTTCCTGTGCCACTGGGTCTGGGTGACCCTGCTGTGGCAGGGGGTTGGACTGGATGGTCTTTCCAGGTCCCTTCCCATCCCCAAGGACTCTATGATTCTCTGACTGCATTCAACCAGCTGAGTTTCAGCTGTAGTGGAGGAAGTGAGGAGGAAAGGAAACCCCAGAGTGATCTCACATGACCTGCACAGCACGGGAACTCAGCTTCCGCGCACGAGGAAGCTTCCTCTGGCCGGGTTGCCCAAGGCTGTGGGTTGCCCAAGTTGCAGAGCAGTGAACTCCATGCTTTGCAGCCTTCTCTTGCTGCCTGTGACCCGGTGCTGAAGGAAGGGGTTCAGGTGCCGTGCACTTACCTCTTTTTTGTCTCTGAAGACATCGATCTCCTTTTTGAGCAGCTCCACTCTCTGGAAGGCTTCGGGGCTGGTCACCGAGTACACGAGAACGAAGCCATCGGCGACAGAGAAATAGTGCTTGGGTAGCTCTACCCCTTCCTGCAGACCTCTGGTGTCGTACAGCCTGAGCTGCTCCTTCACGCCCCGGTCTGTCTCCACCGATGCCAGATACACGTCCTCCATGGTGGCACCCTCCTCTGCGCCTGTTTGAGAGCAAGGAGCACCATTCAGCCTCGGTAAGTGCAGCACTGCTGTAGGAGCTGCTCAGCGTTCAGCGGGGTGATGCCCCACAGCAGGTTCAGCTCACTCTTGCTACAGTGATGTCAAAGGCCAAGGGCATCCTGGCTTGGGTCAGCTCTAGTGTGGCCAGCAGGACTAGGGAAGTCATTCTCCCCCTGGACTGGGCACTGGGGAGGCCTCCCCTCCAGTACTGGGGGCAGTGCCAGGCCCCTCACTGCAAGAAAGAGATTGAGGGGCTGGAGTGGGTCCAGAGGAGCAGTGAGGCTGGGGAAGGGACTGGAGGGAAAGGCTGATGAGGAGAGGCTGAGGTTGTTCAGGCTGGAGGAGAGGAAGCTCAGGGGGGACCTTCTCCCTCTCTCCTGCTCCCTGAAGGGAGGTTGCAGTCAGATAGGGGTCAGGCTCTTCTCCCAGGCACCCAGCATCAGGATGAGAGGGCAGGACCTGGCCTGAAGCTGCCGGGCGAGGGTTAGGTTGGCTGTCAGGAAGCCCTTCCTCAGGGAAAGGGTGCTCAGAGCCTGGACTGGACTGCCCAGGGCAGGGGGGAGTCCCCGTGTCTGGAGGTGTTGAAGGACAGCCTGGCTGTGGCCCTGAGTGCTCTGCTCTGGCCACTGTGGTGACAGTTAGGTCCTAGCCGGGCTGGCTGAGCTCAAGGGTCTTTTCCAGCCCTTACTCCTTCCTTCCCTCCTTTCCCTTCCCTCCCTCCCTTCCTCCTTCTCTCCCTTCTTCCTTCCCTTCCTCTCTATTTCTCCATCCCTTCCTCTCTCCCTTCTTCCCACCCTCCATCCCTCAAGCAATCTCATTGCTTTTGCAACAGTGCTGGCTGCTGACTGCAGAAGCAACAGCAGCGGTTGGGGAGCTTCACCCCTGACAACCCAGGGAGAGCTGAAGGTGCTCGGTTTTCCAGCCAAGGAAACACAGCCCAACTGGATTTATGGCACCATCGCCACACAGAGCCGCGGGCTCCAAGCCAGAGGCTTTGTATAGCAGCATGGAAGCTCCAAGGACAGTAATCTCTTCCCCTAATAGCAGCTGTCACCACTTCTTTCCTCAGGAAAGTCAGCAAGAGGCACAGCAGCACTGAGCGAGACTCCTGGCTGCTTTACAGCCAGGACAGACCCCGGGGTCACTGGCAGGGACACCCAGGAGCATGGCACCAGCCCTTGTGCTCTGAGCCCACAGCCATGTGCAGGCACGGTGCTTGACACTGGGAGGAGGAGGGGGATGCTGCCAGGAACGGACAGACCCCGAGCACTGTCTTGGCAGGCTTCTCCACGGCTCTTGGCCCCCAGACCAGCGGCAGAGCTGGTCCTGCTGTCAGTCAGGAAGTACTGAGACTGTTTGTGTCCGTGTGCCCGGTGGCACCCTTGGCTCTGAACAGCAAACACACAATCACTGAGGCTGGAGACGCAGCCCTCTGAGCTCAGCCAGCCCAGCCCAGCACCTAACAGCAGCCCAGAGGCCACTCAGGGCCACAGCCAGGCTGTCCTTCAACACCTCCAGACACAGGGACTCCCCCCCTGCCCTGGGCAGTNGCTTCAGACCCTGCCCTCTCGTCCTGGCACTGGGTGCCTGGGAGAAGAGCCTGACCCCCACCTGACTGCAACCTCCTTTGAGGTAGCTGTAGAGAGGGAGAAGGTGCCCCCTGAGTCCTCTTTCTCTTAATGTCTGGGGAATAAGATTGGACTCGAGTAAGAGAAAACAGGAGACTACCTTCTTCCTTCTCCCTCTGCCTCCCCACCCCTGCTACAGGCTGCTCCTTCCTCACTGTTATCTCCAGAACACAAAAGCCTCTGCTCTTTCCTCTGCAGGAAAGGAAAGCTGATCCCTTCGAGAGCCAGGGGAAAGTCTGTGTTGTGCAAGGGCTGAGCTGGAGCAGAGCGTTTGGGAACAGCAGAGGGACACCCACAGCTAAACTCCAGGCACGAGGCCTCCCCCCGGTTATGTCAGCCAGTATCCGTGACGTTGTATAATCGTGTACACGGCTGGCTCCATAAATAGCTCCTCCGACCAGCACCACCCAGATATCCTTCCTGCCCGGGTGGCTAATAGGAGCCTGGGGCAGGAAGTAACGCAAGGCAATACGATTTGAGGAACGTGGCCTGGCTCACGCTGCACAGGCTGTCCCTGACAACCCACCTCAGCCCAGTGCAGAGAGAGGAGAGGCAGGGGAAAAACCACCATCAGCCCGCAGGTTCTGCAGCCTCGGCACGCAACGCTGCACGGGGCTACGTGCACAGGGCTCGGTAGGACGCTGGAAACACGTTGCTGCAACGTTGGAGGAAATCCTTCTTTGAAACAAGAGTATTAGCACACGGCTCTGTCTCACGCTGCGCCAGCAAAGCCCTCTCATCCACACATGTAAAAGGCACAGCGCCTGCAAAGCACCGCTGCAGAGATCCTGCAACTTAGCTCAGCCTTCCAGCTGCCTGCCCAAGGGAGAGACAGCAATTCACCAGATGTCTTCTGGCAAAGCCCTGAGCTTCAGCCCCTGTGCCAGCACTTGTTTGTGGGAGAGGCAGGAATCATTCGTCAGCCCGCTGGTTGCTGTCCTTCCTCTCAAGGCCAAGTCACGTGGAAAGAGAGAGAATCAAGCTCATCTGACATCCCATTCTCCTCTCCTAAGTCTGTTTCCATGGGAGGACTTGAGAGCCGAGAAGCTTGGCCCTCGGGTTCAGCACAGAGCACAGGACCTGAAGCTGAGGTGTTTGGGGAGGGGGGGTTGTTTGCTAGCACTTAAACACCAGCCCAAAGCAAATGAAAGCTTTAAGAAGCAGAGCTAAAGTCTACCCGCTCTCTCCACTCCTCATGTGACATCTGTTTATTTTTCAGGCATCTTCAGCATCCTGCAGGGACCACCCCGTACGTAAACAGGCAGCAAGCACAGCGCCTACCCTCTAGGTTTGTCTCCTTGTCGCCCAGAGATGCAACAAAACCTCACTACCTTCCTCCTTCACCTCAGCAGCCCAGGCTGTGGTTCTCGATCACCGTTTTTTTGGGGGGGGGGCCCACACAAAACAAGATGCTGGCTAAAAGGAAACCGTCTCCCACCCCGAGCCCATCGAAGTAAAAACATCTCACCAACAGTATGCTTTCCATAGAGAAGCTGCTCCAAAATCGCAGTCTTTCCCACCGAGGCCATGCCACAAACCACCACCTTGTAGCCCTTTCCCATCTTGCCCGGAGGGCAGGGTTAGCAGCCGAGCCCTGCACAGACACACGAGTCTGTTAGCCCCGGTGATGCGGCGCCACAGCTCAGCATCAGACACAAAGCGAAGCCCACAAAAGGCGAGAGGCAAAACGCGACGCGATGGGTGACTGAGAGGCACAGCTCCCTCCCAGGCGCTTGCCAGTGACTGATATTTTTAGGACTGGAGTTTCCTCCCACAACATTTGTTCAGGTTTTAGGCTGCTGCACTGGTGCCAGCGCTTTGCCTGCAGCCTTGACACCCGTCTTGTCGGGCTCGGGGACACCGCGAGCACCCAGGTGGGACAGGGGCTGTGTTTGTTGGGGTGTGTGAACACTGCAAGTCTTGCGTTACTGGGCTTCATGGTTCTGCTGGGGGCCTGATGGTGGCTGATGGTAGCTGGATGGCTTCTGGAAACACGACGAAACAGCAGATCGTTCCCTTTCATTTCATGCACAGGAAGCTTCTAGCTTTTACAGCCGAGGAGCTAGAGAATTAGAGCATTAAAGGCAGAAGCACAAGACAGCAAATGCAATAGCAGGTAAATCAGTTTTGCATGGGCAGGTGTTGACTTTAGCAGGACTCCAGAAGGCAGAGGCAGTTCCCTCTGCCAATGGGGCAGCAGCCATGGTTTCCCAGTCACTGCTGGAAGCAGTTTGCCACAGAGAGCGGAGAAGCACCTTTCGGAAGGACGATGTGGGGCTGGCGTTGTCCTGCTTCGGCTCCAGCTTAACCAGGTAACGCTCCGCAGGCCGGAGTACTCTGCAAAATGGAAGGTCACCCCCCAGGGAGGCAGTCAGGCAGGGAAGGAAGGGCCAAGTCCCGTTGTGTGACTCCCCAGCAGGGGCTGACAGTAACATCAGGCCCAGGGCCAGGCCCAGGCCTACTGCAGGGAACCCCCCACCCAGAACCGTGGCACCCCCCGACGTCCCTTGCAAAATAGGGTTGTTTTTAGGGCTTTGCCCCGCGTTAGGATTTATTACTGAACCGTACGGCGCAAAGGATTCTGCTGTCAGATGTCCCCCGTGTCCTTTCAGGACTGCAGGGATTTCTGAAGGTCAAAGCAGCAGCCCAGNAGCCCCGAGCTACCCACGGGCCCCGCAGCGCCGCGCCGGACCCGCCCCCGCGGCCTCCCGGACTACAGCTCCCATGATGCCCTGCGGCCGCCGCAGCCGGCGCCGGGAGCGCGGTGTCGCGGGGGATTGTGGGAGAGGCCTCTTCCCTTCCGGAGCTGGGCGCCATCAGGTGAGAGCCGGCCGCCTCTCGGCCTCCCCCGGCATCCGCGTCCATCCCGGGGCCGGGGCTCCCCTCCCCGACCCGGAGGCCTGTGATGGGGCCGCTCCCGCGGCGCCGGGCGGGCTCCGGGCTATGAATTCCGTAAGGCTGGTGGAAGCCCGCGGCCAGTGCGCAGGGCTCCCGGACAGGCCGCTCGCTCGGCCGGTGGGGTGTGCGGCGGGAAGGGACGCCCGGTCGGGCCGGGTTGCTGAGGGCCGTGCAGCGTAGCGGGTTGGGGTTGGTGCCAGGCCGCAGGCCATGGTTTGTCCGGGGGGTTGCGGTGTGGTTTGTGCAGTAGTGGTGCCTGGGTTAGTGGTGCCTGGGTCGGCGGCGCTAGGCCGCAGCTGGGCTGGTTCGAAAGAGCGGGTGATGGAAGCAGGACGTGAACGGGCCGTTTCTTGTGCGAATGAAGACAACCGCGTTTTGATGCCAGGGCTTGGGATTTGAGGAAGGTGTGAGAGTTCTGAGGGTTTGGGGGTAATTGAAGGTTTGAGGATGAAGACACTCCCTCTCCCCCGTTAAACCCAGAAAAATCTCTGTGCAGATCCACGCCCAGAGCTGCGGGATTCCCACCTTGTAGTCCAGCGCAAAGCTGGGAGCCAAGTGGTCGTAGAATCATGGGTGGAAAGGACCTCCAGGACCGTCACGTCCAGCCCTCATCCCATCATCTCCCTAACCCCTAGATGATGGCCTCACACGTGCTCAAGCTGCTTGGTTTCAAAACCCCTCCAGGGACAGGGACTCCACCGCATCCCTAGGCAGCCTGTTCCAGTGCCCATCCACTCAGGATAGACCTTATTCCTAAGACCAGATCTAACCCTCCCCTGATGCAGCTTGAGGCCGTTTCCCCTCATCCTGTCCTTACTAATCTGGGAGAAGAGGCCAGCACCAGCCCTGCTGCAACCGGTCTCCTCTCAGCCTCCTCTTCTCTACACACAGCAACCCCAGTTGCCTCCGCTGTTCTTCACAGGGCCTGTTCTCCAGACCCCTACCCAGCCCGATTGCAGTGGGGCACGCAGACCCCGAGTTACTTCGTTCAGAGCCTCCTGATTAATACGGTTTTTGAGTCTTAATTGCCAGGATGTCCTGGCCCATAGGAGGCCGACCATCCCCTCTTGTCTGTTTAGGGGGGAGTGAGTGTCTTTCAGCTGTGCAGTTGAACATACCGGCACACCTCGAGTATGACTGTAACGTGTTACTGTAGGTTACAGTATTCCACGGTCGATGCCACCAGTCACAGTGCCATCTTTAATAGAGCTGGTTGCGGGTGCTGACTGTAGGTTGTGGTGGTATCTGACACGCCTGGAAAATTCTCGGATGAGGGGTGCAGCGTGTATGAAAAGGAAGCAAACTGGGAATGGCATCAAGAAGCCCTGGCTTGGATCAGCAAGAGTGTGGTCAGCAGGACTAGGGACATCATTCTGCCCTTGTACTCAGCATTGGTGAGGCCTCACCTCTGTGCCAGCGGTGCTGTGGGTGTTACGCAGCGTGTCTCTTGGAACCTGTTTGGTTTTGGAAGTCTGTTTGTTGCGCTGTTTTCACTGAGCTCTCCCTTCAGCAGGTAGACAAGCATGGGTGCCTACAAGTACATCCAGGAGCTATGGAGGAAAAAGCAGTCAGATGTGATGCGGTTCCTCCTGCGAGTCCGCTGCTGGCAGTACCGCCAGCTGTCCGCCTTGCACCGAGCTCCCCGACCAACCAGACCAGACAAAGCCCGCAGGCTGGGATATAAGGCCAAGCAAGGTAATGAGACGTGAGGTCCACCTGCTTCTGGTGGAGTCACGGGAGCTATTTATGGCTTGGAAATGGATGGATTTTCACCTCTTTTCAAGTGAAGGAGAAAGGAGTTGCTTTTTCGTAGACGTCACCTTTGCTGTCCACTGCTGGCAGTCTCCAAACAGTCATGGTGGCTTCTACTGCCTCTGAATTCCCTATGAAAACGTAAACACGTGCTTTACAGAGCACACTCTCCTAGTGTGTCAGCATCCTGGTTATGCTCTCTAAATACAGAGCTCCAGGAAAGCTGGGGAGGGTTAGACTGGAAGTTAGCTGGAATGGTTTCCAGCTGGAAGAGGGGAGGGTTAGACTGGAAGTCAGGAGGAAGCTCTTCACAGAGAGGGTGCTGAGACCTGGGACCAGGTTGCCCAGGGAGGTTGTGGCTGTCCCCCAGCTCCCTGGCAGTGTTCAAGGCCAGACTGGCTGGGGCCTTGAGCACCCTGGTCTGGTGGGGGGTGTCCCTGCTCATGGCAGGGAGGTTGAAACTGGACGATCTTTAAGGTCCCTTCCAACCTGAACCATTCCATGACTCTATGAGTGACATCCCTCCCCTTTCTCACCTCTGATGGAAACAGCAGAACCACCCTGTGCTGGCCACCTCCAGTTGTAGGTGTTTTGTGAAGATTGGTAGAGTCACCTAATTTTACAGCACTTCACTTAGGTTGTAGGGGTTGGAAATGCAGTGTGGGCATCACAGTTACCGTGCTGCTACGTGTACTTGCTGCTTTACAGGATTCTCTGGTTCCTGAGTCTCCCTTTCTTCTAGGTTACGTTATCTACCGTGTCCGTGTTCGCCGCGGTGGTCGTAAACGCCCGGTGCCCAAAGGTGCAACCTACGGGAAACCTGTGCATCATGGTGTTAACCAGCTGAAGTTTGCCCGGAGCCTTCAGTCTGTTGCAGAGGTGACTCTTTTGATTATTGCTTAGAAACTTGGTAGTAGGAAGGTTTTACTCTGTGAAAGCTGAAATACTCAAGAGCCTGAAAAGGCACAGAACCCCAAAAACGTTTTGCTGATGTGTTGGGGAAAAGATCTTGAGTCCTGATGGCAGGAAGTAACGTAAATAAGTGACCCTAGAGGAGGAGGAGGTTAGGGGTGAGAAGTCAAAGCTGTGTGTGACTTCACTCATCGCTGGATCCCTCCTCTGTGTTCCCTGCACTGTTGTGTGGAGCCAGCTTTAGCTAACGGTCCTTTCACAGAGTGGAGGTGAGTTCCTGTCCTGAAGCCCACAGCAGTCTGTGGGAGGAGTGCTGCAAGGTGTGCTCAGCTGTGTCATGGCAGCTAAAAACAGTTACTGAGGCTGGCAAAGTCCTCTAAGCAACTCCAGCCCAGTCCAGCACCTAACATCACTCCAGCAGCCAGACCAGGGCACTAAGGGCCACAGCCAGGCTGTCCTTCAACACCTCCAGACACAGGGACTCCCCCACTGCCCTGGGCAGTCCAGTCCAGGCTCTGAGCACCCTTTCCCTGAGGAAAGGTTTCCTAACAGCCAACCTAACCTTCCCCTGGCAACTTCAGGTCAGGTCCTGCCCTCTCATCATGGTGCTGGTTGCCTGGGAAAAGAGCCTGACCCCCACCTGGCTGCAGCCTCCCTTCAGGGAGTTGGAGAGAGGGAGAAGGTCCCCCCTGAGTCTCCTCTTCTTCAGGCTGAACACCCCCCAGCTCCCTCAGCCTCTCCCCATCATCCTTTCCCTCCAGTCCCTTCCCCAGCCTTCTTCCTCTGGACCCGCTCCAGCCCCTTAATCTTGAAGTGAGAGGCCCATAACTGCCCCCAGTACTCGAGGGGAGGCCTCAACACTTGCGGTGTTTTAAATAAGGAGTGTTCCTGAAAGGAGAGGCAGATGGAGTTGCATAATTGGTAGTTTCAGCGTTGTTTTGTTTTCTAAACTGAGAACTGAGACTGCTTCTTCCCAGCTACAGTGCGATAGGAATAGGAAGCACTAACATCCCAGCAGCCCAACAAAGACTGGTGACGTCAGCTCTTTTCTCCTATCAGTGTAGGCTTATTCTCTTCAGAAATGGCTTTCTCCCCTGCAGCTCTGGAGGTGCAGAGTGGATCCGGCTTTCATAACTTCCCACAAAGGATTGTTCCGTGGCCCAGAGTGCTGCTCGAGCTCTTCAACTTCACGTTAAAGTTGATTTTAACCCTGTGTGTTTACTGACTGGGTGCTCCTGTGTACAGAGTGCTTTTCTCTTGTCAGCCAAGCACCTTCTTTCTCACCAGCAGGAATCCGTGCGGCTTTCTGTTAAACACAGCATTCCTCTCAGCTTTTACCTTTCCTTGTGGCTTTGTGACTGGGAGGGGGTGGTTCTTCTAGGAAGAGAGGTTCAGGTTTGCGATGTCAGGTCACAGGCTGGACCTGATCACCTCAGAAGTCTTTTCCAGCCTCAGTAGTTCTGTGATTCTCTTGGAGGAAATAGGGATCTCAGACAGCTGCCAGGTGTTGAGTCATTTCTCTGTCTGTCTCAGGATGAAGTGTGCCCCACACCCATCATTTCTACATCCATTTTTCTTCCTCTAGGAACGTGCTGGCCGTCACTGTGGGGCTCTGAGAGTCTTGAACTCGTACTGGGTTGGTGAAGATTCCACTTACAAGTTTTTCGAAGTCATCCTGATCGATCCCTTCCATAAGGCCATCAGGCGCAACCCTGACACCCAATGGATCACCAAGCCCGTCCACAAGCACAGAGAGATGCGTGGGCTGACATCGGCCGGGCGGAAGAGCCGTGGTCTGGGCAAGGGCCACAAGTTCCACCACACTATTGGTGGCTCACGTCGTGCCGCCTGGAGAAGGCGCAATACCCTGCAGCTGCACCGTTACCGCTGATCCCTGTACAATTGGCCATCTAATAAAGCGGGTGTTGAATTTAAGAAGTGCTTATGCTGCTTCTTGCTCTGTGTGGAGAAGGGCACGGTTCTCCCCGAGTTCAGTTGTTTCTGTACTTAGTACTTCTGAAAATAGAATCTGATCATCGTGACTCTTGCAGCCCTGAGCACAGGGCTGTGTGGTAGCTTTCACTTTGGCTCAGGGTGTAAAGACAGGAGCAGTGTGAACTGAAGAGCTGAGGGCTGCTCCCAGCTTTATGTCTGTTGGTCTGAGTGCGCTTTTTCACGGCAGGTTGATTGCTGTGTGTCCTGTGCCTAGAGATTTTGAGGCCTCCCCTCAAGTACTGGGGGCAGTTATGGGCCTCTCCCTTCAGATTGAGGGGCTGGAGCAGGTCCAGAGGATCAGTGAGGCTGGGGAAGGGACTGGGAGGAGAGGCTGAGGGAGCTGGGGTTGTTTAGCCTGGAGGAGACTCAGGGGAGACCTTCTCCCTCTCTACAACTGTCTGAAGGGAGGGTGCAGTCAGATGGGGGTCAGGCTCTTCTCCCAGACAACCAGCACCAGGATGAGAGGGCAGATCTGAAGCTGCCAGGGGAGGGTTAGGTTGGCTGTTAGGAAGCCCTTCTTTATGAAGAGGGTGATCAGAGTTTGGACTGGACTGCCCAGGGCAGCGGGGCAGTCCCTGTCCTGGGCTGGGCTGGAGGCGCTCAGAGGGCTGTGCCAGCCTCGGTACTGTGATTCTGTGACTGAAGCCAGCTCCAGCCTTGTGCAGTGAGATGTGAAGTGAGTGCTGGGTTTTGTTTCTGAGGTTAATTACAATTTCTGGTAAATGAGCTGCACAGCTCCTGACTCCCACTGAGTTTGTTCCACGGATAGAAGGCTCAAGAAGTAGCAGTGTGTTCCGGGTGCTTAAGCTTTGGGTGTAGAAAGATAGAAACCCAGAAGTGCTGGGACCAAAGTGCTCAGGATTTGCCCTACAACTGAGAAATTAACTTGTTTGCTCTTTGAGTTCTTACAGGACAGTAGTCTGAGGAAGAGGAGTCGACAGTGTGTTCTTCAAGCCAGAAGAACTGAAGGCAGCAATCCTCTCGCGACCTGTTTGGCTCAAAGAAGAACAGGATTCCAGAGGAATCTTGAGTGCCGTCTGCTCCTGTGAAGGATGGATATTTGACCTTTCCTGTGAGGCAGCACCAGTGTTCTTGAAAGCAGCCCTTGTGAGAGGGTAGGATTGGAAGTTGCTAGGAGAAAACGTGAGTGGATGAGATCTCCCCTGGATGTCTGTGGAGGGGGGGTTAGTTCCTATTTGTAGATTGAATATGAAGTGGTGCCAGTACAGCAAACGGGTCCAGTTCTTTCAGTTTCAGGTAACAGCTTTGAGTCTGACAATCGTGTGCAGGGCCTGGTTAACCTGTTCAGGGCTCTTTCTGCTGGTAGAAGCAGCTGACAGGGCAGTTAGTGATGCTGTGTCCTCTACCTCAGTTCAAAACCTACGTGTGTGGGGAGGCCTTCAGTGAGACTTGCCCGAGGTTTCTCCTCATGGTTGTGTAGTTTCTTGAACTGAAAAACAGGAGGAGAAAACACTGTCCACTGCACAAGTTATTGGAAGCTACTGATGGAAGTGGGTAAGAGGAATGCAATTGATCAGGCGAGCTAAAGAGTTTATAGAATCATAGTCATGGCTGGAGAGGACCTCCAGGGTCATTAAGTCCAGTCTAGTTGGGATGATTCCAGCATCTCCCCAACCATGGCCTCAAGTGCCCTAGCTACTCAGTTCTTAAACCCCTCCAGGGATGGGGACTCCACCACCTCCCTGGGCAGCCGGGTCCAGTGCCCAACCACTCTCTCAGGAAAGAGCTTCTTCCTAAGATCCAATCTAAACCTGCCCTGGGGAGGTTAGCTGGGGAAATCAGGCTTAGAGAGGGGCTGTGTGGGCTCTGCCTGTCTACTTGGTGATTTCTGAGTCCATTATGCAACAGATTGCGAGTCTCTTCCTGAAGAGCCTGCTGCTGGTCAGCTGAAGCAGTAGTAGTCCTAGTGAGAGTGTGTTACTTGATTTCAGCCCACCTTGCACACCAGGAGTCTGCCCGAAACGCACAGTAAGCTGGAGCTGGAGACAGGAAAGGGGGAGGGAAGAGGAAGCATCAGGAACTAGTGCAGTTGATCAGGACAATGGGAGAATGCAGTACTCTACTTCCAAGCCAGCTCCTTGGCTTTGCTCTCGGGACTGCTGGTGCCTCGGCACGTTGTGGACTTCATGACAAGAGCTGTGTGTTTTTCAGGCGTGACAGAACGGGTACTGCAGCTAAACTGCAGCACAAGAGGGCTGTCTGTGCAGTGCCAGCCTATTGCATCCCCCTGGTGTCAGGAGCTGCTGCAGACAGTTGACTCTTAAGTGTTTGTGAGCCTGGCTTTCACTTCAGTGTGAGCTGCCTAAATTAACTGATTGCTCTGCCTCTGCCGAGTGCCTGACAGGTGACCCAGCCCCTATGGAGAATGCATTCTGTCCTTACGGAGCCTCTGAGCGGCTGGGCAGAGGATCTGGTGTTGCTGCCTAGGGCAGGTTCAAGCGCTGATGGAGAGGGCAGTTGGCTTCTTCCTTGCGGGAGGAGGTTGTTGAGTGGCTCTGCTTTTGCAGGGGTCTTAGAATGAAGTCATTAGTGACTGAGGAGAGTCATAGCTCGATCTTCTTTCTTAACCTTTAGCACCCTGGTCTAGTGTGGGGGTGTCCCTGCTCATGGCAGGGGGTTGGAACGAGATGATCTTTAGGGTCCCTTCCAACCTGAACCATTCTCTGAATCTGTGAACCTCTGTCCTTGTGATGTGCCAGTTGTTCACTAGCCTTGACCCAGTGAGAAAAGTGACTGCACGTGACCAGTCCTGTCCTGCTTATGAGTTAAAAAGCTGGACTCTAAAAATAGAGGCTGCTTCCAACTCTTATCCACTCTCTCTCTCCAAGACAGGGAGCAAACACTTCTCTCTTCTTGCCCTTGTACAACCTTTTCCTTGTGCAGCACTCACGGGTCTAGTTCTGAGAGAATCAAGTAAAACTTCCCAGAGTGGTGGGAACACTGCTTCAGTGCTTGTGGTGTTTAGACTGCAGGGTCTCCTTCTCTGAAGCTAGCAAGTGCCTGAGCTACACTGCTTACACAACTTCTAACTCACTGGCTGTCCTGCTCTTAGCTAATGCACCAGAAAAAACCTCTGGCAGAGCCAGAGCTGGAACCCGGTTCTTCTGGGTCCCTTGTCAGTGCCTGAAATTGAAGAGTCCATGCTTCGCTTCGGTATCAGATGATGTTCAATGATACCCTATAATTAAAGCTCTTAAGTAATGAAGATGACATTTAATCTCATTAAATACTGTCAACTCTCCATCATTCAGGGAAATGGAGGGCTCGGGTATCCTGGAGATCAAGGAGCTCAGTGGGAGCAGAGGAGTGATTAAATTAAGCCTGGCTCTGTTAAGATCAATGCTGGCTGCGATTGCTTGCTCAGATGGCAGGTAGCTCCCTTCTGAGCCTGCTCAGGTCTCCCTGTGTTGCCTACCCCATTGCTAGTTGCTGTGTTGGACCCTTGCTGGCTCCTTCATGGTTATGCAGCCTGTATCTTCCTGTGCAGCACGGTAGGAGGACACCTCTGGGTCAGGCAGACTGGCCAGTGCAAGTCAAGAAGTTCTCTCAAAGAGAGAAGAATCAAGAGACCACTGAAAGAAAAAGAGAATGAAACCAAGAGAAGGACCAGTCAGCTGCCCTCCAGCAGGGCTTGTTAGTGCCTTGGTGCTGTCTGGTGGCAGGGACTCATTGCAGAGGAGGCTACAGCTAGCCAGGGCGTACGAGGGCTCGTCAGCTGAGTTTGTGTGATGCTGTTCCCGTGGTGCACACCTGACTGTGCCCGAATGTCATCAGCACAGAATAGCTCTGCGTACTCATGTCTCTGGTATCAACCTGCAACAACCTCGATGCACCAGGCAGCAGCTACGCTTGATCAAAGCCAGGGCAGGAGGGTGACGTTCAGTTGCTGTGCTCAAGCCCTCCGTTCTTCCAAGTCTCTGCGTGGCAGAAGCCAGAGCAGAAACCAAGACCACGTTACATCCCGTTGTGGTCACACGTGTATCAAAAGCAGTCGTCATCTCCGCAGAGCTCATACTCCAGGCAGAGGAAGTAGCTCATTAGTCTGCTGTTCACTCACTCATTTATCCACACGTTTGTCCTCCAGCATTGTTTTTCCGTGACTAACGAGCAATCAGTTGAACCCTTTCCTCGTATGAGGAGCGCGGACCTTCAACTCATCTGCTATTGTAATGCTGCTGCCTCCCTCACGGGTTTCGTGATGAGTCAGATGAGGTTAGATAGCGAGCGGTGCCTCCTTGGTGAAGAATGTGTTTGGAGCTCGGTGTTTTCAGCTCTCTGTAAAAATTGCACCTTCTGGCTGGCTTTTGAAAGCAGTTTTGTCAACACCCGGGTAAACAAAGTCAGGGTGAAGCTTTAATGGGAAACAGAGAATGCGCCCTTTGTTCCCAAGCTGTCGCTCTGTGTGTTGGTGGAGAACAACTGCTCTGCGATCCTTCTCTTAACGGGAAGACACGGATTCAGCCACACGGGGAAAGGCAGGGACAGGCAGAAACCAGTTAATAAGGAGCTGGGGCTGGAACAGCCCCATCAAGAGGAGAGGAAACTTCGTCCCAGTGAGGGTGCCAGAGCCCTGGAAGGGGCTGCCCAGGGGGGTGGTGGAGTCTCCTCTGGATTTGGAACAGGTTTTGTGTGAGGAGCACCTGAGGGAGCTGGGGCTGTTTAGCCTGGAGAAGAGGAGATTGAGGGGAGACCTCATTGCTCTCTACAACTACGTGAAAGGAGGGTGTAGAGAGGCAGGGGTTGCTCTGTTCTCCCTAGTGGCCAGGGATAGGATGAGGGGAGATGGCCTGAAGCTGCTCCAGGGGAGGGTCAGGTTGGATATCAGGAGTTTCTTTCCCGACAGGGCTGTCAGGCACTGGAACNGGATGATCTTGAAGGTCTCTTCCAGCTGAAACCGCTCTGTGATTCTATGAGCACTCATAAAGTTAAGAGGTGGAGTTTCCCTGCTTTTGAAAACAGATTTGTCCAGAGCTTATTTATACAAAACACATGATTCACCTGTGTTGACTCTGGAGGATCTCCTCCTCAGTCCAAACCTAAGTAGCTCTAGTTCTGATAGCTGCCTGGGTTTCCACTCTTAAACTAAAAACCCCATCTGAACTGCCAGCGATGCCCTAAGTTTTTCATGCTGGGGCAAACCTGTCTGTGACACGGGATGGTTACTGCCCTCTGAGTGATCCACAACTTGGATTATACTTGTTTCCTGGGGTTTGGGCCCTGATCGACCCACAGAGCCATCTGGAAGCCACAGTTAGACCATCTCCATGTGGACCACTAAATAAATCAATTAATCTAATGGGTCACACTGGAAACCTGATTCTGGTGGTCCTCCCCCTCTGTTCTGCTCTCGTGAGACCCCCATCTGCAGGACTGCATCCAGTTCTGGAGCCCCCAGCANGAAAGCTGGGGAGGGGCTGTTTGCAAGGGCTTGGAGTGGTAGGAGCAGAGGGAATGGTTTCCAGCTGGAAGAGGGGAGATTTAGACTGGAAGGGCAGATTGTGCCTGACAGACCTGGTGGCCTTCTACAGCAGGGTTACAGCACTGGTGGGTAAGGGTAGAGCAACTGGTGTCATCTACCTGGGCTTGTGCAGGGCATCTGACACTGTCCTGCGGGACATCCCTGTCTCTAAAACAGAGAGACCAGGCTTGATGGATGAACTGCTCCACGGATAAGGAATTGGCTGGATGGTCACAGTCAGAGCTCAGTGCCCAAGGAGGAGATCAGGTACCAGAGCTGTTCCTCAGCTGTTCCTCACCCTGTGGCTGCCCTCACACCATCCTGTGCAGCGACTGCAGCGGGACCTGCGTGCCAACAGCCACCCAGCACAGCCGCAAGCTGCGACATCCAGAGGCAGCTGGGAACACCCACTGCGGCTGAGCGGGAGCGCAGGCTGGATGGGTACACAGGATGGCATCTGAGGGGAGATAAAGAGAAAATTATTACCTTGGCTCAGAGGTGCCTCCTGTAATTTGAAATGGGAAGTGGATGATAGTCTGCTCCTGGAAGCTCATTGAACCAGAGACTTCCCAGATGACTCAGGGCATGACAGTTGTTCACCGAGAACTGCTGTATCAAGGGTTTGGCAAGATTATATAACAAGCAGTTGTCACTCGCTGATGGTAACAGCCCTTGTCTGTGACACTGATGGTTACGAGCGTGGAGGAACTGAGGAATCAGACCAAATGGCCTGTGGGTGTCGGGAGCTGGGGGTTGAGAAGGTCCCTTCTATCCTCAAAACAAGTGTCTGCTCAGAAAACAACAACCACTCAAGAACCAGGATTGCTCCTTTCAGTTGGCTGCTGATGCCACCTTTGGAAGAAGATAGATTGGCAGCTCTGCAAATGTTTTCAGTCCTTGTAGCTGAGTTTTGAGAGCCCAGGAGCGTGGGAACTGAGTACTTTGGCCCCTGTTCACCTCACAGTAGATGCAGTGACCGTGCTGGCTTTATTAGCTCTGCAAATACCTCCCCAGGAGGTTTGGTTGATTGGCTCGTGGTCATGAGAAGGAACGAGAGGATGTGCTTCACTTGTGCTGGTTTAGAGCAGTACTCTGCCTCGCTGTAGAGAGCCAGCGTTGGCACATGTGAGGCTGGGACCTGAACGTGACTGTGTGCTATCTGTCTTTAGTCATGAGGCTGTTTCCATCACATCAAATATAGAATCAGAGAGTCATTTGGGATCGGAAGGGACCTGGAAAGATCACCCAGTCCAATCCCCCTGCCACAGCAGGATCCCCCAGACCCAGTGGCACAGGAACACAGCCAGGCGGGGCTGGAACATCTGCAGAGAAGGAGACTCCACAGCCCCCCTGGGCAGCCTGGTCCAGTGCTCCGGGACCCTCCCTGGGAAGAACGTTAACGTCTGCGCAGGAGGGAACCTCTTAAGTTCCAGTTTGTACCCAGTGCCCCTTGTCCTGTCCCCACATGCCCTTGAGCAGAGCCTGGCTCCNAGCCTTTCCTCATCAGGGAGCTGCTCTCCTTCCTTCATCATCTTGGTTGCTCTACACTGGACACCCTCCAGCAGCTCTTTGTTCTTCTGGAACTGAGGGGCCCAGAACTGGACACAGTCCTCCAGATGGGGTCTCACCAGTGCAGAGTAGAGGGGGAGAAGAACCTCTCTCCATCTGCTAACCACCCCCCTTCTCATTCCCCCCAGGATGCTGTTGGCCCTCTTGGCCACCAGAGCACATTGCTGGCTCATCCTTAGGAGTATCGCAGTGCCAGGATGCTGTGGGCAAGTCATTGAGGCCCCCCACAAGCTGAGGAGACACAGGACAGCCAGGGACAGCCAAGGAGGTCAGTGTTTTCCCCACTTGTAGCAGTGCCAAAAGGACAGAGTAGATGCCTTTGGAACCACAGAGATAGCCCACACATGTAGCCCCAGGACTACAAGACCCTAGCACAGCCCTTACACAGGATTATAACCTTTTCCACAGAGATATCCCAGACTGAGCTGGCATTCCAGCTATTTTAACATTCACAACATACTCGGGATACCTTAGGTTTGATTCCACTAAGCTTCCACCACGGCCTCGCGTGGGATTTGATGAGAGAAAGTGCTTTTATTTTAACTGTTTTTATAGCTGGGAGCAATTTCTCTTCAGCGTTAACGTCTGCGCAGCCCTCTAGACGAGCGGGAGTTCGTGGGATGCCTGAAGAGCGAGACCTGCTGCGTGACTCGGTGCTGCCCAGAGCTCATTAGCTGCCCTCATTTGGTGCGTAGCGGGGCTTATTTATTTAGAAGGTCACACGATCATCTCTCACCCCTGGTAATGGCATTTTTATCCATGTAATGGGTTTATCCTGCAGCATTTTGATTGCTAAAGCATTTCAGGCTGGAGCCAGTTAACGTCTTGAACCCTTCAGGCCCTCAGCTGGATAGAGAAGGCTGCATCTTGGAACAAGAATTGAGGCCAATGCAGGAGGGCACAAGGATGAGGCAGTGCTGCATGCATCGTCTCCTGGACACCTTGAAGTATGAGATGCCAGTGAGGGTGACGGGGCACTGGAGGGGGCTGCCTGGGGGGTTTGTGGAGTCTACTCTGGAGACCCACCTGGGCTTGGCCTGGGTGACCCTGCTGTGGCAGAGGGATTGGACTGGATGGTCTTTCAAGCTCCCTTCCAATCCCTGATGATTCTATTAGACCTTAAATCAGCTTCTCATCTCCAAGTTAGCCAGCGTGACACAGCAACAGGGACACCCTCCCACCACCACCACCACTGTCCTACACAGAGCTGCTGCAGCTGTCCTGGCCCTTAAATCGCCAGCTACTGCTCTGGGTGACTCCAGCTAAGAATCCTTGCAGCCAAAATGGGGTTTAGTTTGTTCTCCAGAGTAATTGGACTGCTTTGACTACAGTTGTCTTTGTTTTGCCTGGATGTGACAAGGCAGTGCTTTCCCTCGGGGCACGGAGGGACCAGTGGCACCTGTAATCAAATGCTCTTTGTTTTCTAGACTCCTGGGCTCTTCAGGGCCTCAAGGCAGGTGGCAGTTAACTGTGCCCATGGCTGAGCAGAGTCTTCTCTGGGATTTACCTTGGAACCACGGTAGGCTGTGCTGCTCCAGAGGAGCAACCAGGCTGGGGAAGGGACTGGAAGGAAAGGCTGATGGGGAGAGGCTGAGGGAGCTGGGGGTGTTCAGCCTGTGGGAGACTCAGGGGGACCTTCTACCTCTCTACAACTCCCTGAAGGGAGGTTGCAGTCAGGTGGGGGTCAGGCTCTTCTCCCAGGCACCCAGTGCCAAGAGGAGAGGGCAGGGTCTGAAGCTGCCAGGGGAGGGTTAGGTTGGCTGTCAGGAAGCCCTTCCTCAGGGAAAGGGTGCTCAGAGCCTGGACTGGACTGCCCAGGAGAGTTCCCCCATAGGCTGCTTAGTATGTGACTGTCTATCATGAGCTTCTGCATCTTTCTCCAAGGCCCTGCTAGTTGGCACTGAGAGCACAGGATGTGAGTGCAGGTGAATGGTCTGTGAGCCAGTTCCTGTGTTTCACCAGTAGTTATCTCCACGACTCCACTGCTCCCAGTACCTCAGCTGGTTGTACTGGTGTCACATAGGCATCTCCTTAATGGGGAGGCTTGAAATGACTCTACAGTCAGCTTTTGCTTCTTTCTAAAGCACTCTGCACCCTTTCAACCTGTAGGAAAGGATGTGATGATCAACTGAAGACCCCTGAGACCTCCTGATCAGGATTTGTCTTCCACAAGGAGAGTCCAAAAAAATACTGCAACGATCTGCAAAACAGAGACGTAGAGTAAGTAGGGCAAGGGGTCAGAAAACACTCTGTAGGGTCTGACCCAGGGCAGCTCTGTTAAATTGAACAATTTCCCTGGCTCACAGAGGCTGAGATCAGTTGTGAGTTATCGCTATTTATGTCATTTCATGAGGAAAGAGGTCTCAATTACAGCCTTCCCTAGAATGACTTCTAAAGGGCGATTCTGCTGCTGGGAGGAGGAGACAGCAGGGCAAATCTCTGCTGGCAACACAAGGGTCTCTTTGGTATCAGCTGCCTCACCTAAGAGAAGTGTACTTGTGTGGACTAGTTCCACCTGCTGATGCGGAGCACAGGCCAGGGAGATGGCTGAGAGTTTCAGAAGGCTCTTGTCAAACAGGCTGACCGGGCAGAAAACCAGTGGCCAGGTCATTTTGATACAGGGGGGATAGCTCAGAGTATGTGTGCACCACCAGGAGCTGTAGGTGACTAGGGGAGAGAACAGGGAGTCTCTGTAGATCTGTCAGCATCGTTTGGAGCATCAGGCAAACTCACAGAACCACAGGGTGTTAGAGATTGGAGGGGACATCCAAAGATCATCCAGTCCAACCCCCCTGCCACAGCAGGAGCCCCTAGATCCAGTGGCACAGGAACAGCCCAGGAGGGGTTGAAACGTCTCCAGAGAAGGAGACTCCACAACCCCCCTGGGGGGCCCCTTCCAGGGCTCTGTCATCAGAAAGAAGTCTCTTCTCCTCCTGATGTGGAACCTCCTCTGTTCCAGCTGACACCCGGTGCCCCTTGTCCTAGCACTGGGTGCCCCTGAGCAGAGCCTGGCTCCCTCCTCCTGATGCTGAGGTTAGCAATTTTTTCTCGAGGCAACAAGCCACAAAGAACTAGCAAACACCGCGAGCCGTCGGGGCACGACAGGATGCTGCTGCTTGGCACTCTTGACGTGAACAAATGTCATCTTCTTGCAAATGTTTGGGGATGAGATGAAAGTGACTGTCAGTGTGCCAGGCACCGAAGAACTCCACCTCATCCAAAAGCAGACGAGTGCCTGCTCATGGAAACTCCTACGTTCCTGGCTGGTGTGTGGATGTTTACGGGGATGAGGAGGGGCCTCTTCACAGAGACACAAAGCTGCAGGCATTCTGTCCCGACCTAAGTAACCATCGGCATGTCAGGCCTGAGGAAAAAGAGTCATCAGCCTCCACATACCTCTGGTGAGGTGGCCAAAGTACATCCTGTCCCACTCTCCAGCTATCAGCTGCACTTAACAGTTAGGTCAGCATTAGCTGGTGCAACAGGGTGCCGTCTCCCCTGCAGAGGCAGGACCGCCTGCAGCACAGGTGGGAGTCACTCTGTCACCTGTGGATGTTAAACAGGCAGCTTTAGCTTCCCCATGTGTGTGGGGTGGGAGAGAAGGGGAGGGAATCCGTTCCTCCGCAGGGGTGGGAAGGGGGCTGTATAAACTTTCTGTCCAATCTCCTGTGCCTCTTCACGTCTCAAAGTCTCACTGCAGTCTCTTCCCAGAATCACTAGACTGCTGCAGAAAGGAGCCCTCTCGGTAAACAGATGCTGAGGGATTCAGAGGACTGACAAAACACAGCCCTTCGGGTCGTTGTTGTCCTGGTACCCGTCCATCCTTTGGGTTGGAGAGATGCCACGCCACTGCGAACGTCAGCAGGACGCTTCCTGTCCCTAATGCCAGGATCTGCTTTGTCCTCCGTGGAGAGGTGACCAACACAGACAGAATCACATCCTCTCATGGGAGTCAGGGAATACCCCCCGAGCACCCCGCCTCAAAGGGAAAGTTACCTGCAGCTCACCAGGTAACACTAGAGCTTTTAACGAGCAAGCTGTGGTCAGAGAGAAGCCCCTCGAGGAGAAGCCCAGGCGCCACAGTTTGCTCGCACCCAAAGCCATGGGTTACCATGCCCCTTGGGGCTTTTCTGGGGAAGGAGGGTTGGAAGAGATAGCGTTGTCTTCCCCTGGGTTATAAGGCAGAATAAAAAGCTTAATGCTCTCTAAGGCAGCTTTCTACCCCAAAACACCGAGGCACCTCTCATGAACTCTACCCAGCAGACCTCTTAGGAGTGGACAAGGCCATTGCTGAGATCTTCTCCATCAGTTACTCCTCCAGGATGTGAGTTACTCTGGTTGCATCATGCCCTGGCTACCCACAGCCAGCTCTACCTGCTGGACCTTCTCGGGGAAAATACCTTCCAGCTTCCTCTGATGTCGTGGAGAAAGATCCCGAGTGGAAAGCTAGGTGGTGGGGTGGGCCCAGCACTTCCTTTTGCCATACTCTGCCTGTAAGAGAAGGGTTTGGCTCTCGCAGCCTGCGTGTGTTCCACCTCAGGGAGGGAACCAGAGAGGTCATTGAGGAAGGAGCTGATCTGAGAGATGAGAAGCAAAAGAAAGGCTTTCTTGAAGACAGGTGGGGACAGCTTCAGGGGTGCCAAGTGGATTGCTAGAGGCAGGAGTCGGCTGGAACCGCTCTAAGAATGCCCAGGTGTCTCAAAAGCAGATAGTAGAACATACTAGAGGCTGGAATCACCTCTGGGAGGGCCAAGGTTCCAGTGAGGCTGAGACTGGGAGCAGCAGTGTGATGGCTTCTACCTACAGCATCCAGTGAAGTTGTGTAGATGCCTTTCCCATCTGTCCCGCAGGCACAAGCAGCAGCATCTGAGCTTGCCCACAGGGGAAGCAGAGGAGCAGTCCTTCCCTTTACTGGCCACCCTCAGGAATGGAGTCCACAGGCTTGAAATGCCTGCAGGCCAGGTGGGCCTTTGGTCCCAGTGCCCACACTCATCTCTGAGAGCTTCCAGCATCCCCTGCAAAGGTAAGCTCCTGCCTCGTCCAGCAGCAAGAGAGCCCGAGCTGTGCAGGGTTTTAGCAGTCTCATTAAACCTCTAGGGTTGGGGACTCGGTTTATTTGTACACAACCTTCTCCTTTGAGTTTGCTGTCTCGATTCAGCTCTCGAGAGGCTGGATGCAGCAGGACGGACTGATCTCAAAAACATCTCCTTAGCGCTTGGTTTGCAAACACTAGCAGCCGGGTGAAGGAGGTAAGAGTGCCCCCAGCCAGGTGCCCCAAGCAGGAGGAGAGCAGGACATGGAGACCCATACCTGGCCACGCAGCCTGACGACCAGGCAGGGAGTGCGTGAGATCCAGAGGGCAACGTGGCAGGGCTTAGGAAACGTAGTTTGGGGTCAGCATGAGAGGGAATAGGGGGACCGTAAGGAGAACAAAAAGCTCTAGGAAATCAGAGGTGGGGGATGGAGGGGTCTGGAGATGGCAGTGGGCGCTGCCTGTGGACCAGGAGGGAAGCTGGATGCCTCGCAGCCCCTTGATCACAGGCAGGCAAACAGGAAAACTCACCCGTTTTCCTTCCAGGAGAAGTGAGGACGCTCGCCCCAGCTGACCCGTTTACCTCATTCCAGAAGAGCAGAAACTCACCCAAATTAGAAGGAGGTAAAACACATTTAGCTGCGTTTAACCTCCTCTCGTTAACCTCGTTTAACCGCCCGCCCGGAGGTCACAGCGCAGCGGGGACGGGCGAGCCTGCCCCTGTCCCGGGGGGGCTGAAGGGGGGCAGCCGGTGCTTTGTGATCCCCTAACGGGGAGAGACCCCTCCACCTCCTCGGGTTCCTTTTGGGACACAGGGAGGGCGCGTCTGCTTCATGCAGGGGGTGCTCCCCACCTGTCCCGGTGGGGAGGGCTG
>VZRI01010356.1:27151-52201 GCA_013397515.1 Upupa epops
CCGCTGCAGCTCCGGCTGCAGCAGTTGTCTCCGTGGGGCGATCGGTAACGCCTCCCGCTCCGCGCCCCTGCGCCCGTAGCGCTCCCGCATCGCGGCGCACGTGAAATGACAGTGCGTGCTCGCATCTGGGCGCCTCCGCCCCGGTAAATCCCCGCCTGGGAGCACCCGAGGGCCCGGTGTCCCCGTCACCCCGCCCAACGTGCCGCCGCAGCGCCGGTGACGGCTCGGTGTCCCCAGGGGACTCCTGTTACAGCCCTTCCCTGTGTCCTAGCTAGAGCCTCTCCAGTCCATGGACCCGGGGTCCCCCCGGGTGTGCAGCGGGGTTGTGCGGGTGGGTGCTCAGAGGTCACAGCATCTCTGCTCTCCGGGCTGAGTTGCTGCCCCGAGCTGTGTGTGGGATGCAGCTTCCAGCTGCTGAGCCGAGCAGAACGGGTGTCTCCGGGAAGTGGAGCGGAATCAGAAATCCTGGGCGTTTCGATTGTGGCCCAAACCAGGCTACCAGCTTCTCTAGGGAACCGGAGGCCACCTTGGGCTCTCCGCTCTTTCAGATGACAAGGACTGAGTGACCTTCCACCCCCACGCGTAGGCTTCCCGTGCATCTCTGTGACATTGGTTTCACCCTGGAGGGAAGAGAGCATCTCTTGGTGAGGCAGGGCTTAAAGATAGCGGGGCGAGCTGGGTAGAGGCACTAACGTGGGCTGCGATTGCGTGTCCCGCTCTGCCCCTTGCAGATAAGGATGGCGCCTGCTGAGAAACTTCGTGCCTCCGCTGGACCGGGAGAGCCGTGAGCTTTGACCTGGCACCTGGCAGGAGCACGTGCAGGGCCAGGCGACAGCAGGACCTTTGTGGAATAGGTGGTGTCTTACACCAGCACAGGTGTTTGGCAGGGACTTTTCATCGTGCCATTGTGGGACTCGTGTGCCCGTTGCCACCCAGCTTCCTCCAGAAGCCTGATCCCGAGCCTGTGCACAGGCTTGCTGGAGGAGCAGCAACCGCTGTGGTGGGGCGTAGAGGCACTGGTGTCCAGGAACGTGAGCAGCAGCCTGTGGGCAGCGCACGTGTTGCACGGCTGCTTGCTCTGACCTCTCTGCTCTGCGGTGACTCTGCTGGGGGTTCCTTGGCTGCTTGAGGGGGCTGTTGACAGTTTCCTTGGTAGGAAGAAGATGCTGAGAGAGGAAACGGGCCAGTGAAGCTGCTGCAGGTGTGCTGAGAGGGCTGCTCTGACTGATCCAAGTAGCGAGCCTTTCTAAGTCAGAGTTTCTAGCTGCAAGTGCTGGTATTTTCAGGTTTGCCTAAAGCAGCCTCTGTGAGGAGGCCATGGCTCGTGCGAGGGGCTACAGCCCTGCTCTGCAGTGGCAACTCAGCTGATTGAGACCCGTGTTGGTGGCACCGGTGGGGGTTTTTTTACCTCCCAAGGAAGGCGGTGTGTTGTGGTTTTGAAGTTTCTAATTCTTAGCAGTGTGTGGAGTTCCCTGCTGCAATGTCCTGAGTCATCTGTGGAGAGACTTGACAGGGCAGTGCAGGCGTGGAATGGCGAAGAGGCTGCGTGGCTCAACTCAACAGTTGAGTGGCTTTGGCTGTTGGGATTTCTGTGCCAAGTGTCAAGTGTTCTTGTTCTGACTTTGCCTCCAGATGAAGTAAAAGCAGTTTCTCTTGCTTACGAGCAAGAAAAAAGGAGCCCTTGGAAGGCCAGGTTTGCGTGAGGAGGACAGAAAGCTGTTTCATCTGAGGGATTCTCAGATTGCAAGATGTGGCAGGACAGAGGCTGTTTGCAGACAGCCTGGCAGTTGCAGTGCTGCAGAGGCGTTCAGGAGGCCAACCAGGCTGCAGTGCTATTTCTCTTTCCCTTGCCCCCTTCTGCATGATGAGCACCTCCCAGCCCTTCCTTTCTGTGCCTTTGGCACGTAGCCTGCCTGAAGTCTCTCTGTGCCCTATTTCTGTCCCTAACCTAGCTTGTTTGCATTCTGGCTCCACAGTGCTGTAAGATCCTGCCCTTGCTGCGGTTCTGGATGAACTCTGCTTGGAGCTTGGCCACAGAAATCCTCCCTGGGCTGCCCTGTGCCCTCTCCCCACTGCCCTGTCCTGCCAGCAGCACAGCTTGTGGTTCTGTCTTGTGGGTCTGTGTTTCATCTTGGCTTGGAATTGAGGAGGCTTCTCAGTTAGGAGAAGAGGATGGGGCAGATTGGGAGGTCAGGGCATGGAAAATGAATGGAGAGAAGCAAGCTGGAAGGAGGGAGGGAAAGGAGTGCACCCAGGAACACGTGATGGCTGGGTCTTGTGGTGCTGGGTCACGGTGTGGCTCACATGGCAGCGGTGCATGTCTGCTTGTTATGTCACTACGTGCTGCCTTTTTTTCTTGCCTTAGGGGGTGTGATAGCTTACATCAGCTCTTCAAGCTCGGCATCTAGCCCAGCCTCATGTCACAGTGAGAGCTCAGACAGCGGTTTCCAGTCGTCCTCTTCGCCCGTACCATCGTCTCCGAACAGCTCCTCCTTGGAAAGTGGCTGCGGCGGCCGGAGCAGCGAGGGCTCTGATGGGGCACCGAAAAATGATCGTCTGGAGGAGACTATTAAAACAAACCAGTCGACTGTTGCTGGTTTGACAAAAGGCCATAATGGAGTCACAAGTATGTTTGGTGCTGGTTCCTGGAGCCACCACTTCCCCCCCCCTTATATACCATGACCGCATACGCTTGCGCCAGGCCCTCTGTGTGGCTGGCTGTGAAGGCAGGGAGTAAAGCCTCTGGTTTTATCTTCTTGCATTATGCATATGGTCACACGGATGTATTGCCATACAGATGCTCATCGATGGAGCTCCTGTTGCTGCTCACTTCACAGAGTCCCTAAATATACCTCAGCTTTCCTTCAGGGTTTCACGAGTGAAAGCCAATCTTAATAGCAATCAAACGTGGGGCTAAAAAAACGTGATGAAGGGAACTGGAATAAGGAGCTGCCTTCAGGAGTAGTTATCTTGCAAATAATAGCTTCTCCTTTCGTGTTCCATCCCCTCTCCCTTCACCTTCTCTCCCTGAAAATTTCCTTGAGGAGTAAAATAAGTAGTTACTAAAACAAAGCATTTACAGAGCTGTAGCTGAGACTGTTTTGATTTCAAGTCTTAATTTGGGGGTGTAAAAAACCCCAAATTACTTGTAAGCTGGAGCTAAAAATGCCTTGAGCAGTCTAGCTGCAGCTGTTTCATAGAATCATAGAATCCTCATGGCTGGAAAGGACCTCCAGGATCACCAAGTCTATTCCTCATCCCAGCAGCTCCCCAACCCCCAGACCATGGCCTCAAGGGCTCTAGCTACTCAGTTTTTAAACCCCTCTGGGGATGGGGACTCCACCAGCTCCCTGGGCAGCCTGGTCCAGTGCCCAACCACTCTCTCAGCAAAGACCTTCTTCCTCAGATCCAATCTAACCCTCCCCCGATGCAGCTGGAGGCCACTGCCCCTCATCCTGTCATTAGGAATCGGGAGAAGAGACCAGCAGCAGCCTTGCTCCAACCTCCTGTTAGGGAGCTGTAGAGAGCAGTGAGGTCTCTGTTAGACTAAACAACCCCTGTTCCCTCAGCTGCTCCTCACAGGCACTTTTTATGATGATTGGAGAAAGTCTGTGATGAAACCTGAGTGGCTTTGGAAGGGCAGGAACCAAACAGTGCAGGAGTGAGCGTTTAGACACTGCTGGAGTTCAGACCAGACTACCTTTCTTGACCAAAGTTCTTAGTAAAAACCTTTACTTCTTAATAATAATTCAGTGCCAACTGGGTTTTTGATGTCGGGACAGGGGTTCCTGGAGATGGAGCCCTCTGTAAAGCACTCGGGTAGCATTTTAGCTCAGCACTAGCACTGGTTTTAAACAGAAAATAGGGGAGATTTTGTTGGTAGGCTTTTTCACTACCTTAAAAACAAGGTTCCTGTTAGTTCCTCTTCATGAGTGAAACCCCAATGATTTCCTAGTGGAGTAGAGTTCTGCTGGAGTAGTTCCAGCTGTCTCTGTTGGTTACTATTCAAGTAACTTGGTGGTTACTGAAGTCACTGGTAAAGTTCCCATTTGCTTCAGTGAAACCAGTAATAGACCAGCACTTGGGACTCAGAGAAAGCTCTTCATTAACGAGCTGGAATGAAACAGATAGGAAAAACTTAAACTGAGAAGGGTATTTAAAGGGCTGAGAAGGTGTTTTCGAGTTGAAGTGGGCAAGCACGCCGTGCTGGGATGTACTTGGGTGAGTAAAGGTAGATGTGGCTGCTGCCAGCTATAAATTGCTATCAAACAGGTGAAGTGTAGGGCTTGTTTATAAACTAGAATCGAGTGTTCTTTAAGATTTCTCTAATATTACTGTTTCCCCCTGTGTTGGGGAGCCTCTAACACAGGAGGGATGTGGAGCTGGTGGAATGTGTTCAGAGGAGGAGCACGAGGATGAGTGGAGGGCTTCAGCACCTCTCCTATGGGAATAGGCTGAGAGAGTTGGGGCTGTTCAGCCTGGAGAGGAGGAGACTCCGCAGAGATCTAGAGCAGCCTTCCAGTCCCTGAAGGGGGCTGCAGGAAAGCTGGGGAGGGGCTGTTTCCAAGGGCTTGGAGTGGTAGGAGCAGGAGGAATGGTTTCAAGCTGGAGGATGGGAGGTTTAGACTGGAAGTCAGGAGGAAGTTCTTCACAGAGAGGGTGCTGAGACCCTGGACCAGGTTGCCCAGGGGAGGTTGTGGCTGCCCCCCAGCTCCCTGGCAGTGTTCAAGGCCAGACTGGCTGGAGCCTTGAGCACCCTGGTCTTGTGGAGGCTGTCCCTGCTCATGGCAGGGGGGTTGGAACTGGATGAAGGTCCCTTCCAACCTGAACCATTCCATGACTCTATGAAACTGGCTCTTACATGGGTTTATTTGTCCTGGTGGAAAAACAGAGTGAGCCCAATCTTTGGTGGCTGAGGTAGCTCAATAGTCCTTTCAAAAGAAGTGCATACATCTAAGCAGACTTCCTACAGCTGAGCACAGTGCTGCTGTGGGTGAAAGACCAGTGAATACGTGCTTCTCCCCATTCTGTGGAGTGTTTCACCTTTGCCTGTTTATACCCCTCCTTTGCACTGGTACCTTCTGAACTGCTGAGGGGGTTGTACGTTGTTGTTGCCTGTGTTCTGAACTGACCTAATGCTTTGCTTTTAGTCCAGGTTTTAAAAAGCTGGAAACCTCTTCCTGCAGTGGTCGTTGGTTTTTCTGGATCATTGACTTTTCTCTTCTGATTCTAGAATTTAATGGCATGGTTCTACTCTGCAAAGTCTGTGGAGATGTGGCTTCAGGATTTCATTACGGTGTTCATGCCTGTGAGGGCTGCAAGGTGAGAGCCGTGTTTCTGCTCACCTCTCTGCTGCTGAAATACTCCTGTTCTCCCCACAGGGGAAAGGGGGGGGATCCTCCTGAAATAGTGGTATGCCTCTCTGATAAACCTAAGGCATGGCAGGCAGCGTCTGAGCTGTAGGGGAGGGCAGACACTTAGCAGTACACAACACTTCCAAACTCTGCAGTAACTTTAGTTCTTGCTGCTTGTCCAGTCCTGCCTGGCAGGGAGTGTCCGACAAGAGAGCAAGACCTGGAAGCAGAGGTGGTGAGGACTGTGTCATGCAAGGCATGTGAATGTTGATTGCTTTCAGAGATAGTGGGTGTGAGTTGTGACCTGAGCTGGGGTACAGAGCTAAACAGCTTTGGAAAAGGGTTTCTTTACACGGAGAAAGCCAGAACCAGGTGTTGGCGTGTCGATGCTTCAGTGGATCTCTCTCTTCTGATGCTGCAGCGCTGCACGTGTTGGGTTCTGTGAAGGAATGCATCACCTTTAAGGGTTGTGTGAACAAACCACCTTCGTATGGCGCAACAGGATGCTTGTGTTGCCAAATCGTGGAGACTGTGGCCAGAAGAGCTGATTTTTGAGTTGTGCCTTTGTCCTTGATGTCCTAGGAAGCGCAGGGCATCCCGTATCAACAGTCAGTGCGGCGACAGAGCGGGTGCTGGAGATCATTTGCTCTTGGGTGCTGACTGTGCGGGGAACAGCTTTAGCATCTTGTGTAGTTAGAAATCCAAGCTGCTTTGGGTTGTGCACAGAAGTGAAGTGGCAAGTTCTTTCCAGTCAGAGCTCATGGCTCTGAAGCAGCTGCTGAGATGCAGTGAGGTTGGGGAGAGGTGAGTGTTGCCAGGAGGATTTGACATGTGCTGCAATAATAGTTATGGGGGTTTTGTTTGTTTGGTTACAGGGTTTTTTCAGAAGAAGCATTCAGCAGAACATCCAGTATAAGAAGTGCTTGAAGAATAACAACTGCTCTATCATGAGAATGAATAGGAACAGATGCCAGCAGTGTCGTTTCAAAAAATGCCTGTCTGTTGGGATGTCAAGAGATGGTATGTTCCTCTACCTCAAAACCTACAGCTCAGGGTCTTAACAGCAGAACACATCCAGCCCTCTTGTCGAGGGGCTACTGACATCAGCGCTGTGACCGTAGTGCTGGCTGCAGGTCTGTCCTCCTTTCTCTGGAGGCTGACGCAGGGGGATGCAGTGCAGTGGGCTGGTTGGGGGACAGTTGGATCCGCTGTCTGGGTTTTGTTCTGTATTAAGTTAATATTTACAGCTGCTGAACCTTAACGAGACTTTTTTTGCTCTTTGTTGTGGTCTGTGGTTTCTGTTTTGTTACCGTTTCATTGATGGAAGGTGGCTCTGCCTTAGAGTCATCATTACAGCTCTGAAAGAGTTAGGTTTGGGTGCACAGGATGAGCATAGAGGGATAGAATTATCCAGGTTGGGGAAGACCTTCCAAGATGATCAAGGCCAACCGTCTGCCCTGCAACCCCTAACCTGAGACACCACATTGACCCATTTTTTGAACGCCTTCAGGGACAGTGCCTTCACCTTCTCCCTGGGCATCCTGTTTCAAGGCCTTCCTGCTCTTTCTGGGAAGTCTTTCTTGATACCCAGCCTGAAGCTCCCCTGGCACAACTTGATTCCATTTCCTCTTGTCCTGTTGCTAGTCCCTAGGGAGAAGAGGCCAACACCCACCTCACTGCAACCTCCCGTCAGGTAGTTGTAGAGAGCAGTGAGGTTGCCCTCAGCCTCCTCTTTTCATGATGCAGAGTCCCAGTTCCTCAGCATCTCGTTACCAGACCTGTTCTTCAGACTCCTAACCCCAGCTCTTTACAGTGAGTGGCTCGCAGCACTCAAGATGTGGCCGCGCTGGGGCTGAGATTAGGGGCAGGCATGGTGGGGGGGGGTATTTGTTTTCTTGAAGCNTTAGGGGCAAGCATGGTGGGGGGGTATTTGTTTTCTTGAAGCAAGGGGAAAAGCAAGGAGGAGAGGCTAACCTCGAGCCATGCTTCACTTCACTGGCTGCTCACCCCTCGCCACTTGACTTAGAAAGTCATGGGGTAGTGTAGCTCATCAGTTCGCTAGAGCTTAGAGCCGTAAATCAGGACTCTTCCCTCTGTTTCACTTTTTAATTTTCTCTGGCTGTGTATTTCACAAGAACTAGGAATCCTGAGCTGTTAATAATTCAGTGGGTGGAGCGATAGAACTGATCTTCGATAATTGCTTGGAGTTCTTGACGTGCACGGGAGTTATTTCATCCCCATGGCGCTTGTTTGTGTGCGAGGCTGCGCCTGCTTTGGTGAGAGAGATGTAGTTACCTTAATGATGGCCTGCTACACGGAGATCACCGCCTCGGTCGAAGCTGCCTATAAGCCCTTGTAAAACAGGATGGTAGAGGCGGTTGTAGGTTCCCTAGGATGGGGTCAGAAGGGCTGCAGTCACAACAGTGCCCATCCCCTTGCCAGCAGAAGATGCCAAGGAGGAGTTATTGGTGCTACTTGCCAAGCTAAGCTTCACTCAGCACTGATTCTTGTGATAGTTTCGTCAAGTTATGTAGTTGTTCCATGAGGAACTGTCTTGTAGGGCTTAATATTCCAGTATGATGTGAGCTGTGTTTCACACGAGCTGGTTGTCAGCTCCCAGAGTTGTACTGGTGTAACTGATCCAGTCTGAAGCCTGACGACTAACACAGCTTTGCGTATGGTCCTAGCCATAGGGGAGGGCTTTAGAGATCATGGGCTTCTCAAGATCTGCTGCCTTGTGTGTAAGCAGCAGCCTATCGTTCCTGCCTCGTGGCTGTCCCATGCCCCAGAAGCATCTTGATTTCAGTGCTAGCCCCCCTGCCCTAGTGTTGGTGAGAACAGGTGAAGCCTTCGCTGAAAAGCCAGGGCAGTAGGTGGGTTGGGGGTGTTGTTTTCCGTGTGCACCCTGGGCTTTCAGTTTGTTTTGATCTCTGTGACTGTTGCTGTAGCCAGGATTGACTGGGTTTTGCCACTTTTCATTCCTTCTCCCCGGTAGCTGTTCGATTTGGCCGCATTCCCAAGCGTGAGAAGCAGAGGATGCTGATTGAAATGCAGAGTGCCATGAAAACCATGATGAACAGCCAGTTCAGCGGTCACTTACCCAGTGAAGCACTGACCGAGCATCAAGATCAAGCTCCTCAAGAAGACCTTTCCTCCAAGCCCAAACAAGAGCGAGACACCATCAAAAGCCCTTCTCCTCCTCCTCCTAGCACTGACATGGCTAAGGAAGAAGTGATCGGGATGGTCACTAGGGCCCACAAAGACACTTTCATGTACAACCAGGAACAGACTCAAAACCCAGCTGAGATGATGCAGTCCCAGAGCGGGGAGCGAGTGGTGAAGAGCACCGAGCAGTACATCCTGAGCAGCGAGCACTGCGTCAGCGGCCTCGGTGGCTCTCAGTACTCTGAAAATGAGCAGCACCTCGCAGGGCAGTACAAAGGGAGGGCTGCAGTGCCCTATCCCAGCGGACACGCCGTGTGTTTCGCTAACAGCCACTGTATGAACTTCACCGGTGGTTATCCGCAGCGGCTGTGTGATAGGATCCCAGAAGACAGCTTTTCTCCAAGCAAGACTGCTGCTGCTTACCCCTGCAGCATGGGAGGGAGAATGCATCTGGTATATTGATATCAACTATTTGATGGGATTGAGGGAAGGGCGTAGTGATGGGTGTGATCCAGCTGTGCCTCTTGACAGCAAAGCTGCATGCAGCTGAGACTTAGGAGAAGTTTGATAGGTGCAGATGTGGTGAAGGACAGGAGTAGTGGGAGTTGCGTGGTGGGTTTGAAATCGGGCGAGTGCTGGGGCTTCTTGGCTTGGTTACCTGCAAACTGAGGGTAGGCTGAAGTCAGAGCATTGGTTGAAGAAATCTGAGGCAGTTTTTTAGCTGCCTTGACTGAATCAAAGTAAGTGTTAGGAGTTTCTTCTCCTGTCTTCACCCAGTCCTCTTGAAGTAAACTGCAGGTCCTGATGCCCTGTGTTTTCCTTAAAGGCACTCAGAGCAAGCCCTGGGGGTGAACCCTCTGCTCCGGGATTTTAAGCCTGACTGCACACCTTGTGAGTGTTAGAAAGTCTAGGTTTAGGTTTTGAGGGAGGGGTGTGTGTGTGTCTGTGTGTCTTGTTTCGACAGGGCTAGGCTGATCTTCTTGCAAGGATCATTGGGACCCCTAGGCTGAGTATCCTTCTCCCCTAGAACTGTTCAGATCCGAGCAGAGGCAGGAAGAGGCGGCCCAGCTGAGCCTGTTGGAGAGTTCAGGTTCTTTTCTGTAGCCCTTTCCCAAGTGAGGCTCTGAACACTCTTCTCAGTACCTGAGATGACTTTGCTGGAGCTATTTTCTCACTGAATTCCTAACAAGGATGCTTCCTGCCTTCTTGCCAGATGGGTTTTGGTGGAGTGGTTTTTCTTTTCCCCTTCCTTAACAGGTCCCTCCCTTTGCTGTGCACCTGCTGTTTCTCTTGCCATTCAAGCAGCCCGTTCTGTAAGCCCCTTAAAATAGATTGTCCTTCTCTTTATCACTGGAACCTCCTGAGCTGAGAGAACATAACATCCTCGTTCTCATTCTGCGCTCCTGTTGTGAAGCGCGAACCCCTGACCTTTCTGAACTACTCGAGCTTACAGCTTTCTCTTCCTCTGAGTTTGTAAAGGATCTTCACAGGTTCTGGAAGGCCCCTGAAAGTCTCCACGTGGTGAAGGCTCTTGGTTTGAGTGCCGGATTCACTTTTGCTTGGTTTATTTGGAACGCTTTGTTGCTTGTTCTCTTCTTCTCTGGCTGCAGCGTGTGCGGACCCTGCCATCCCGAGCAGGTTCTGACTGTAATTGCAGACTCTGGGCACTGCTCCGTGGCAAATAATAATCATTCCCAACCTTTCTTCCTTGCAGGGAAAGTATTTGGAGTCACTGCAACGGCATTCTTGGCACTCCTGGGAAGCCGAGGTTAAACCTGTCAGTACAGCAGGCAGGGAGGGGTGTTGCCTGCAGAAGCCAAACCAGTTAGTTTGACCTGTGTTTAGCAGCTGCAGGCAGGTTTAGCCCAGCCAGTGATGAGGAAACAAAACCCGGTCCAACAGAGCACTGCAGGCCATGGGCTGTGGCCCTGGCATCAATAAGGGTTTTGCCAGAGAGCTCCCTGAGAGTGGGATCCAACCGAAGTGGGTCAGTAGCAGTAAGGGAGCGTAGTTGGGCTCTGAACCAGTACAGAGACTGCTGGTCTTTGTTGGGGGTTTTGCTCAGCACTCCCACAACCAGAAGAGCAGAACAGGTCAGTCCTGAAGGGTTGCCTCTCAAGGTGGCTAGTGACTGCACAGGTCCCCAGGAAGGCTGACAGAGGATCAGGCAGAGTTAAAGTGGTCCTGCAAGGAGCAGGGAGTTGGATTCTTAGGGGTCCCTTCCTTTGAGATAAAGCCTGTGAAGGTTTTGCAGAGGTTTTGAGAGAGGGAGCTCAGACAATACACAGCAAGGAGGGGGTGGAGGTTGTGGCAGCTTCACCTAGGGACCAAGTTCCTGGGAGCTAAACAGTCATAGGATGAGAAGCTGAGGTGCTTTGTGTGTCTGGTTCGGTGTGCAGTGACCTTATTTTCAGGGAGTGCTTTGTTTTTAGCAATACCTGTGGGAAGCAGTGCAGGGTCACGGGCAGAGCAGTGCTTAGTGTCTGCCAGGCTTCTGGTTGTGTGCCTAGACCTTTCCTTGGGCCAAAACACTCGATGATTTGCAGTTGATGGAAAAAGGTCACCCTCTAACCCATAAATAATCATTTGGGTTTGGGCATTGTCCTCAGACACACAGATGATGTTGTGATTCACTACTGAACCAAGAAATACACAGTTCTCTTCCTTGTCTTCTGGGCAGAGCTTTTGGCATCTTGACCAGCGAGTTAGTAGCTGGTGTTTGGGAAGGGAAAACCCTGAACAGCCCACAAACCCCTCAGACATGGGTATCTGTCTTCATCGTGCTGACAAACAGGCACGCATACCCATGTTCACCTGTGGAATAACTTCTTGTAGTGGATCTGAGGATCTTCTTTTGCTGGGCAGGACCAGATCCACGATGTCGTGTGAAAGCAGCCCAGCTCTGGGGAACGGCCAATCTATTCCACTGTTTTCACAGAATCCCAGAGCAGTCCTGGCTGGAAAGGAGCTCCCAGTTCCCCAGTCCAACCATCCCCACCCCAACCAAACCCCGCAGTCCCTGAGAGACTGACAAACACAACCTGACCCCCTCCCTTCAGGGAGTTGGAGAGGGCAGTGAGGTCCCCCCTCAGCCTCCTCCTTCTCCAAACTTAATCTGCCCAGCTCTGGGTGAGGGTGAGGGGCCCAGAACTGAACCCAGGACTTGAGAGGAGACCTCCCAAGGGCTGAGTCCAAGGGCATCAGAACTCCTCCCCTTCTCCTGCTGCCCATGCTCTTCCTGATCCAGGCCAGGATGCTGCTGGCCTTCTTGGCCACCTGGGCACCCTGCTGGCTGCTAAGAAGCCAGCTGTCTGCCAGCACCCCAGTTCCTGTTCTGCTGGGCAGATTTTGAGCCCCCGGTTCCTGCTCTGTGGGCAGATTTTGAGCCCCTCATCCCCCAGCCTGGAGCAGTGCCTGGGGTTCCACTTGCCTTGTTGACTTGATGCAGGATTCCAGGCTCTGCTCAGTGTACTGGTGAGGAGTACTTACAGGGGTTATTGGTTACACCAGACAAAATGAATATTAAACACATAAATTTCATGTAAAATTGTGTTTTTGAAGAAGTGGCAGCAGAAGTATCTCAGGTGGTTAGCTTTAACAGAGGGAGTTTGCTGGCTGTCAACCCCGACTGATAAATCTGGTGGCAGTGTAATGGATTCAGACTCTTCCTACTGAAAAGTTGCTGTCTGTTGGTGTAAAAGGAGGAGCATTTTGTCCCCCAGTGACTGAGCAAAACCAGGTCACCAGTTCCTTGGTGCCGCTTCAGCGATGCCCACGAATGCCAGCTTGTGGGAGAGGAAGATTGTTCTGGTAATGCGGGTGTAAAGCTGTGACTCAGGAAACCAAGGCTCTGCTGTTGACACCTCTGTCAGTTTGACTCAATCACTCCAGTCTCCTGCAGAACAAGAAAGTTCTCTGTGAGAACAAGTGTAGTAGGGACTGTCAGGTTACTGCTGCTTGGTTGTGAAATGATGATTGATCGTGAGATGGAAGGGATAGGACAAGTGACAGAGGCATGAGTGGCATCAGGGGAGGACAGCGTAACCTGGGCTCTCAGGTATTTAGCTGTTAACACCGTGGGCATCTCCAAGCTCAGCAAATTCAGAGTGCTGAGGGACTGCTGTGGGGTTTCTTCTGTTGCTGATTTGTTTTAAAGGGAGGGGGAGCAGTCTGGCGGCTGTGAGAGCTGACTGATACTCACTCTTGCTGAGTTTTCTTGGAGAATAAACTGCTTCTTTCAAGTGTTTGTCAATATTTGGAATTTCCTCTCATTGAAGGGTTGTTTTCTCTGCCTGTGTTCTGTAAACATCAGGTCTGCCCAATGAGTAAGACTCCCTATGTGGATCCAAACAAGTCTGGCCATGAAGTCTGGGAAGAGTTTTCCCTGAGTTTTACCCCTGCGGTGAAGGAAGTGGTGGAGTTTGCCAAGCGCATCCCAGGTTTCAGAGATCTCTCCCAACATGACCAGGTCAATCTTCTGAAGGCTGGGACCTTTGAGGTGAGACGGCTGTGTGTGGAGTGTGGACCTGGCAAGCTGTGCATCAGACTTACCCCTTAAGAACAGCAATCGGTAGAGCTGGATTGCATCGGGCAAACCCAGCTTGTTCATTGATGCTAGCTCTGAGCTTTCTTTAAGCTGATGGTGTCCAGTGTTTCTGTTTGGCCAAGTCTTTGTGAGCTGCCCCTCTTCCCCGGAGTTCAGAAGTACTCAGCCCTTTAACCCTTTCCTGCTCCCTGATGTCAGTGAACGATTAACAAGTCGTTTCTTGGTGCTTTAGAACAGCAGTTACTTTGACAGCTGCCTTTGCCCAGCCTGGAAAGCAGCAGATGCACCTCGAAGGGTGGATGGTTTAGAAACCTAGCTGTGGGCTCACCAGTTTTGTGAAGGAATGTGTTTATCATTCTGTGTGCCCTTCCTTCTGCTGCTGTGCTCCCTTGCAAAGCCACAGCATCCACCCTGACCAGTCAGTCACCTCTGGTGGCAGCTGGAGGTTGCTGAAGCCTCCATCTCCACAGCAGTAACTGACTGGAGAGCTGCAGGACCCTGTGTACCAGCTGCAGCACGACTTATCCAGACCAACCCCACCAGGTCCTCACGTTTAATTTCACCCTTCCATGAGCGTAACACACACGTGAATCAGTGGGGTTCAATCTGGACTGGTACCAGAGAGCTCAGGGCTCTTTTATGATCAGTGACCTTCACCAGGGGCTCTGCTTAAGTTTTTAGTTGCTCTTCCAGGCTCTTGTGCCTAACAGAGACCTTGCACACCCTGCAGGTGTCCAGATGTGAAGCTTAAACAGAGAGAGCCAGAGCTGCTCAGCCCCAAGAACTCATTATCAGCTGTGCTTTTCTTGTTTACTCCATTTATCCTTCCAAAGACGGATGCTGGAATTAATATTTACCTGAACTAAACTGATTCCTCCTGTAGTGGATTGGATCTCTCGCGGTGTTCTTACAGCCCTGTTCTGGAATGGGTCATTAGTGGTTGGAAAGGTACAGGTTATACTGGAGGACTTGGTGCCTGGAGCCTGTCGGTTGATTTCTTTGTTCCTTCCAGTTTGCTGTCCTGTCTTTTGTTTTTTCCTTTGCTGTTGTACTTGACCTTTCAATACTCATCTGCAACTCCAGCAGCTGAGGGCTGGATTTTCACTTCTTCTTCAGCCTCTACCATCCCTGTTCACATCACACAAAGATACCGGCTCCTTCCTCTGCCCTCGAGGAGGGTGGCAAACCAGCCTTGAGCTCTTCCTGTAATGTAAATCCAAACCTTGATGTTTTCCTAGTAAAAGGCTTTTGTCCTGGCCTTTCTTCACCTCCAGCTTTTCCCAAGCCTCTGTCTCGGCTTTTTGCCAGCTACAGACACTGCTGATGAGAAGGTTTCTGTATCTGGGGGAACTAATGTAGGGCTGCGTAGTCATCCCTGCTGGTTTACAACTAACATTAACAATCTCTTTAGCAAGCTGACACCTGTAGTTACAGACCTGGGTGGCATCTTAGCAAGAGAACACAGAGTGCTGCAGAGCAGCGGGGGAACCCCCACTACAGCAGGGTTAAAGAAACCCCTGCCACAGAGCCTGCTGCGTACAAGGTTGTGTCTCTGCTGGGTGACAGAACTAGGGTATCCCAACAGCAGCCTGTTGATAAAAGAACCTGGGTAGGAATGCTGCCTCTGAGCCTGGTTTGGCTCCCTTGAACACCCGTGTGTGGCTGTCCTGGTGCTGTGCTTACGAGCAGCTCATGCTCAAGTGGAGCTTGGGGTGGGAAGATGTGTGGAGATCGTGTTGGTGTGCAAGCAGCATAGCTGTCTGTATTCATAGAGTGATAGAATGGCCAGGGGTGGAAGGGACCTGAAAGGTCACCCAGTGCCAACCCCCCTGCACAGGCAGGGCCACCTTCACTAGAGCAGGGTACTCAGGGCCCCAGCCAACCTGGCCTTCAACACTGCCAGCGATGGGGCAGCCACCACTGCCCTGGGCACCCTGTTCCAGCATCTCCTTTTGTTGTGTTCCGAGGGCTTCTGCCCTCTGCAGTTCCTGTCATCAGAGGACGTAGAGCTTAGCTGACAGAGACGACCATCGTGCTCACGTGTCCGTCACCGAGGCTGCCGCGTGCCGTTCAGCCGGTAGAGCGTAGGAGCAGGTCACGCTGCGTGCACGGATGGTGTTTGCCTTGTCAGAACGTTGTCGTTTGGCCTGAGCCCTCCTTCTGGAAGGCTGTCGGGGGCACTGGTCTTGGCTGAAAACCCGGCTCTGCTCTCCTCTGTAGTAGTTTAAGTTATCGCGGTGATGTAGGGCAGGTGGGAAGAGGCGCCTGTCACAGCCGAGGGCTCACAGCGAGTCTGAAGGTTTAACCAGTGCCGCCTGGTTCATCCTCTCCAGATAGAGAAGGCTGTTCTGTGCAACTTAAAACCTTGAACACGTAAATCAGATGGGTGAACACAAAACAGGTGAACCCTCACAAGCCCTTCCAGAGGGAAACATTTCACTGCACGGCTGAGCAACCACCAGAGCCGTTTCAGCCCAGAGGGGTAAGTTCAGCACGCGCCAACTGCTCCAGTCCAGGCGCTTGTACCAAGGGGTGTTCCCAGCAGCAGCTGCAGTCAGGTGCCTTTCAGGCCCTGCTTCCCTAGCCCTTTGAAGGCCGTACGGGTGGCTCCTTTCTAGCAGAGCTCGTTAACGTTCCTGTGAGTACAGTGATGCAGCATGGTACTTTCCCAACGAGTGCCTGGTGGGCAGGGGATCGGGCACTGGCAATCAGCAGCGAGTCCGTGGTCCTGCTCAGTCTCAGTACCTTCGTTTTGCTCCTCGTAAGCGACGATGAAGGCGTTGAACGCTCTCTGTGCCTTTGGCTGTTGCGTGGCTTAAGCAAGCGTTTCTGAATGGCATTGTCTCGGTGGCTCAGGCTGTGTGAGGCTTCTCTTTTCATTTTCATCCCTTTCACGTGCTCTAGCCCCCTCCCTTGCATCCAGTGTTTTCACTCGGTCCTTTTCTTTCAGCCTACTGGGCCAAAGCTTGCACTGTTTTACGCGGCTCGATAGCATGCTGACACAGAATGCTTGTAGAGCGGTTAAAGAGACAGCTTGAAGGACGTTAGGAGGTCTAGGGCTCTTCCTCTGCTTCCTGTATTTATCTGGCTCGCTTGTTCTTTTCTTCTCTCGCCAGGTTTTGATGGTACGGTTCGCATCTTTGTTTGATGCGAAGGAGCGTACCGTCACCTTCCTGAGCGGCAAGAAGTACAGCGTGGATGACTTGCATTCGATGGGAGCTGGAGATCTGCTCAACTCAATGTTCGAGTTCAGTGAGAAACTCAATGCCCTGCAACTTAGTGACGAGGAAATGAGCTTGTTTACAGCGGTGGTCCTGGTATCTGCTGGTAAGGAGAGAGCGTTAACTTGTGCTTTGGGGAGAAACTTGTACATGGCAGCCTGTTAAAAGATTCCTGGGAGGTGTGTGCTCTGTTTCTTCTTGTCTAGGCGCAGGTTAGCAGGTTTTCAGCTACTGGCAGCTTCTCATTCACTCTGTTTTGCATCCCTGCTCTTTCCAATGCTGCCTTTGGAACGATGTGACTACGACTGCGTGCTTTCCGTAGCGCAGAAGTGCATCTTGCAGCTGCCTGGTAGCTGTGGAGAAGCCGTTTGTCTGACTCATCTTAAGTTTCCCAGCACGGCATCAATGAAATCACTCCTGACTCGCACAGCCTAAGTCCTGGGATCAGGTGGTATTTTTACTCCTGAGTGCTGTGGATGAAGTCTCTTGCGTATCTTCCTTAAGCCTAAACCCAACAGTTTGATCTCTGCCCGTGTCAGCAAGGCAGCCCTGTTGGTCTGCATCGTGACTTCTTGACGCTACAGGTCTGCTGACATCTTCTCCGGCCTCGGATCTTGTGTCAGCCCCTGGATGTGCAGAACACCCTGGCCCAGATTCAAAGCAGGATTAAGCACCTACTCGTGTAGTATTATCTAAAGCCTCAAATTAGGCACATTAGCTCTGCCTGCAGTGCCTGGAGTGCAAGATGCAGCATCTCTGCTCGCTGGGTAAGGAGCCCTCGAGGTAGCTGACAGGAGTGCCGGCAGTGCCTGCTTAAACCAGCCAGCTGGGATTTTGGAGCCACTTGGTGAGGCAGAGCACCTCTTCCCCAGGACGGGTTTAGATCTGCATCGTTCTCTGTGAACAAAGTAGGGCACTGCAGTCAGATAGCTTCGTGCGTGGCCAGACTGAAATGTGATGGCACGGAATGGGGGCAGCTGCAGCCTCTTCCATTTGTAAGCAGAGAGGGTGGGACAGGGTTTGCAAGCTTCAAAAGCCAGGATGAAGGGCTGGTGTGAAGGAAGCGTGGTGCTGCGGTCTGTTGTAAAGATGTTGGCAGCAGCAGAAGGAAACCTGAGGGTTTAGTTGCTTTTCCAGACTGCTTCACATAGTTTATCTTGAAAAACTCAATAGATGAGAACGTGAGAGAGCCCTTAAAATAAGGACTGGAAACCAGGCTTCCTCCCTCCTGTGCAGCCTCACAGCTAGGCTGCAGTCAGTCTTCTTTACTCAGCTGCTGGACCCTTGAGTGTCACAAGGGCAGTGACATCTGGTCTGAATGTCACTGGCTCTGTCCTGTTAAACGTGCTCCTGAGCACACAGCTAGCCTCCTCCTTCCCTTCCCCACTCTTCAAGTGCTCCATGCTTCGTGCCATTAGCTCCCAGTAGGATTTACCGTGCAGTGGGACGGAGAGCCATGCATTAGAACCAGAAGACGAGATGTCTGATATTCAGACTTGCTGCAGCTGCTGAGGCTTTTTCAGGTCACAGCTTTGGATGTTGCTACTTACCTTAGCTGCCTTGTGATCTGCTCTGCAGCCTGAGCACAGGCTGCCTGGACACGTGTTTGCAGAGTACTTCTGCTTACCTGAAAGGAGGTTGTAGCGACCTTGAGAAATGCTTGGGGTTCTTTTTTACCCTGTGCTGCATCTCTCGTTGCATGAGAGTTTCTTGTTCAGAAAAATACTGAGGAATCACAGTGTTAGGGATTGGAAGGGACCTCAAAAGACCATCCAGTCCAGTCTCCCTGCCACAGCAGGAGCCCCTAGACCAAGTTGCACGGGAACAGTCAAGGTGGGTTTTAAACGTCTCCAGAGGAGGCTCAAAAACCCCCTTGGGCAGCCCCTCCCAAGGCTCTTGACACCCTCACCAGGAAGAAGNGTGGTCTCACCAGGGCAGAGTAGAGGAGAATCTTTCTTGAACTACGAACCACCCCCTTCTGATCCACCCCAGGATGCCATTGGCCTCCTTGGCCACCAGTGCCTATTACTGGCTCCTGGCCACCAGGACCCCAGGTCCCTTTCTCCTCTGCTGCTCTGCTGCAGGTCAGTCCCCCCCTATCCTGGTCCCTGGGGCTGTTGCAGCCCATATACCAGACCCCACACTGCCCTTGGTGAGCTCCATCCAGTGCCTCCCTGCCCACCTCTCCAGCCTGTCTGGGACTGAAGTGTTGCCTCGGTCTGTCCTCTGGTGCCGACACAGAGAAGGTGCTTGAACGCTGCCAGGTCGGTGTGAGCTTAGTGCTTTACAGACTGGGTGCTCAGCAGCGTTGGAAAGGCTCCTGCTGTGTGGGTTTGGTAGTGCTGGTGTCAATACTGAGCTGTTCTCGCGCTCGTTAGCTTGACGAGCACGCTCTGCAGTGACTTTGCACTGCACTCTGCACACTGCAGCTGTTCAGCCTCTCAACTTGTTCTTTTCTCCTTTCCTTTCCTCGCCCACATCCCCTTCCCCGTGTCTGTCTGTCTTCTTGTCCTCAGATCGCTCCGGAATCGAAAACGTCAACTCCGTGGAGGCGCTTCAGGAGACCCTGATCCGTGCATTAAGGACCTTAATCATGAAAAATCACCCGAACGAGGCCTCCATCTTCACCAAACTCCTCCTGAAATTACCCGACCTGCGTTCCTTAAACAACATGCACTCTGAAGAACTCTTGGCCTTTAAAGTTCACCCGTAGGCCTTCAGGTCGCGTTTGTACTTGAACTTGCCTCGTGTTAAACTGGTTTGTGCTCAGCTATCTATTTATACAGTTGCACCACTTGTTGGAAGGAGAGTTCACGGACTGAGAGCGGTCGGTCGCTGTCCCTTAACCATGCAATAACGCTTGAGCAGGCGCTTTCAGCTAACAGCAGTCGAGGAGGGGGCACAGCCAGACATCCAGACCCCGGCTGTGCCGCACTCGAGCAGAGGATGCTGTGATGAACCCGAGTAAACACGGACTGCTCTTTCCTTTAGATTAAAAGAAGCACCGCTGCCCTCTGACCTGAACTGAGCGCAGAGTAGCTGTGTGTGTGTGTGTGCGCCTCTGCAGCGTGGAACGGGGTGGGAACAACCTTTCGCTAGTAAGACAACCAGAAGAGAGGATTGGATTGGTCTTTCACTTAATCTGCTAGATGTTCGTCTGTGTCTCTTGGTAACTCGCTCATGGTTTCACTGTTGTTGCTCCACGAAACCCGACGGACTGATGCCGACCCTTCACCGAGCGCGCGCTCGTGCGGCGTGTACATAATATAAATAGGCGAGTGGCGAGTGGCGAGGGCTCTGTGCGGCGCGGGGTTGTGTGTACATAGGTGTATGTATATAAATAGTTCTATACAGAAAGTATACATAGAATTTCTTCACAATATTTTAAACTGTGAAGGAAAATAAACTCCGAGCAGGGGGCGATCTATGGCAAGAACCAAACGGATGCACTTGGCGCGGTGCTGAACCGATCCGAGCGTCTCTCGTCCGTGGAAGACGTAGACTTCGCGTTGACACGCTGTGTGTGTTCATCCGAACGACCGACGGAGGGGCAGAGTCGCATTCAGCTTGCGGAAGGGGTTGGTCTGCAATCTCAAGCGGAGGTGGTTGGCTGTGGCGCTAATGGGATGGATTTGCCGTTGCCACCGAGGTTCCTCTTCTGACGAAGCACCGGATGCTCTGGTAACCCTTCAGCACAGCCAGAGAGAACCTGCCAGATGAATTAACAGCATCTGTCGGGAAAATACACGAGAGGAGTGTGTCTGCGTTGCGTTGGGGTGCGTGTGTGTGTGCGTGCGTGTTCGTGGCTGTTCCTTTCCTGCAAGGCATCGTTTTGCTGCTCTGTTGCTAAATGACAATTGGAAACAGAAATTCCCCCCCCTCCTTTGTCCTCTCACACGTCGGGCTTTGCGGTTGCCATGCCTGTTGTTCTGGAGCTCTCCGTCGGTGCGTGTGTATATGTGTGTGTGTGTGAGAGAAGAGAAGATGTGCTGGATGGTCTGGACTTTTTTCTTACGACCCCACAAAACCCAACCAAACTCCTGGGACTTTTTCGTTGTTGTTTATGCCAGTAGCAAATTACAAAGCAGATCCTTCAAGGCTTAAGATTCCGCTGCTTTTCCACCTGGGAAAGCGGCTCTCTGTGGGTTTTCTTCCTTTGTAGCAGGACCTGGCATCAGAAGAAGAGAGACGACTAAGAGTCGAGGCAGTCGTTTCCATTAGTTGTGTTTGTTTTGCTCACGTGGGAAGAAGGTGCTTCATTACTCTTGTGTTTAGTTAATTCACCTTAGAGGGAGCCCTCTGGGTCTCTCTTGTTTGGTAACTCTACTCTGTAAAGAGAGAGACCTCTTGTTACTGCATTTACATGGTTGTGGTAATTGAGGCCGGGAGCTGGGAAGCCGCCAGACTGCAGAGCTCCTCTTGCTGTGCAGGAGCAGCTCTCGGAGCAGCCGGCTGATGGGAGCTCTGCTTCCTCCACAGAGCTGGAGCAGCAGCAGCAGACCTCTGCTTGTCCGCCAGCAGCAGGAGATGGGCTGGGGAGGAGAGGTTTGCACCCCGTCCCAGGTCCTGCTGCCTCTGCGCTGGGGAGTGCCCCTCGGGAAGCGGTAAGGAGCGCTGGCTGAGGGGGCTGAAAGCAGGAGGGGGCAGGAGCCGGCGAAGACAACTTCAGCTACGACTGAGGAGCAGGACAGCCCACCCTTCCCGTCCTGTGCAGCTGCTGCAGGGAGAGCTGTTGTGTTTCGAGCTGCTTTAACCACTGGATAACAGCCCCTTAAGACATAGCTCTGCTGCCCAGGTGTGCTGTGAGGGCCCTGTTGTTCTGATCTCTGCCAACACTCTGCTTCCTTGCAGTATTCATTGTTTGAGAGCTTCACCCACTTGTAGGTGGAACCATTCAGAGCTGGTGCTCTGGTTTAGCCCCCATTTCAAATGTGGGAAGGTACCGTTGACCCACGGTTGTCTGGGGAGGGAAGGAGACTGCTTACAGAGATTGCCACCCTCACCTTGTGTTTTATTGGGTTTATGATGATTGTTTTTCTCTTCAAACTGTATTATTAAGCCTTTAGGATTGTATAACCAGGACTGCTGCTTGGAGTTTTAGTTAGAACGACCACGTGCGCCTGTAGCTAGCTCTTCAAACTCGTGCAGTAACCTTCCTGTACTTAACGGAATTAAAACCTCTCCTAGAACAGGAGGGGAAAAAAAAGAGAGCCCCAACCAGATTGGACCCAACAAGAAAACCCTCAAGTCGCCGATCTGTCTACGGTTCAACCTATTCCAAACCCTAGCTGGACTCTTAGAGGAAACTCTCTCCACTCATGGTGTTAGCTGTGTTATGTGAGCTCTTCTTTTACTGTGTCACTGGTTATACACTTGTTAAACGCTGAGATAATAGACTTCATGCCAGGCAGTCGAGTACTGTAGATCGGGTCATTGCTGAGAGATTAATGTACTGTACGACTTCAATGAGATTTTTATTCTTGATTTTATTCTTGTTTCAAAAGATTAAATATGGGCATTATGGCAGCGAGCTGACCGCGCTTCTCTGCTCTCTCCGGCTCTTTGTACCGCAGCCGCGGGCCGAGGTGGTGGGGATGACAACAGCAGCTGCTCTAAGGACACGGGGAGGGGGGGGCTGCACTGGTGCTCAGGGATGGGATCCCATACCTCTGCCCGTCTGTGGTGACTGGTCTTGCCCGCTGCTGCGGAGGGGTTCTCTGGTGCCCTTCTGCAGCCCACGGTCTGTTCTGGGAGGTGGTGTTGAAGTAGATGGTTGAACACCTTCACGGCTTCTAGTAATGGAACTGGGTGAAAAGGATGCAGCTCAGCTTTTGGGAAGCTGGGTTATGAGAGGTGGACGGAAAACGCCCGGTGAAGTTTGGCAAAGAGCTGTTTGCTGCTTCCAGCCTGATTTCCTCGTGGGAAGTTTACGTGGCCAGGCTGGGGCAATGGGCAGAGGTCAAGGGGATGGGGTGGAACAGGGCTGAGGGCAGGGTCCTGCACTGTGGCCACAAGAACCCCCTGCAGCTCCAGCCTGGGGGTGAGGGGGTGGAGAGCAGCCTGGCAGAGGGACCTGGCAGCACTGGGTGACAGCTGGCTGAACAGGAGCCAGCAGGGTGCCCAGGTGGCACCAAGGGCATCCTGGCACCAAGGGATCAGCACTAGAGTGGCCAGCAGGACTGAGGATGTCATTCTCCCCCTGCGCTGGGCACTGGGGAGGCCTCCCCTCCAGTCCTGGAGGCAACAAATGGTGGCTGTTAGCCCTGGGAAGAGCAGCACAGGACCGAGTGCATCTGCCTGGGCCAGGTCGGTGGTGAGGTCACGCTCCCCTTGGTGCCTCCGTGTCTGAGCTCTCAGAGAGCAGCAACCTGAGTCCTGGATGGGTCAGGGTCTGGGTGGTCCTGAGGTGGTCTGGGTGGTCCCAGCTTTTGCTAGGATGCTCTGAAGGGGTCATGAGTTGTTTTTCCCTGTTTAACTCACCCCAGAATCAGTGTTGGGGATCAGAAGGGACCTCCAAAGATCACCCACTCCAACCCCCCTGCCACAGCAGGAGCCCCTAGATCCAGTGGCACAGGAACAGCCCAGGTGGGTTTGAAACCTCTCCGGAGAAGGAGACTCCACAACCCCCCTGGGCAGCCCCTGCCAGGGCTCTGAGGACTCTGGACACGGGGGGCATGAGGCTTCTCTGTGGGAAAACGACTGGCCTTGGAGTTGGCAGTGCCAACCCGTGCGCGAGCGTGCCCGCAGCAGCCCGTCCTCACTCCACAAGGTGAATTTCACAAGGAAGAAGCCGGAGAGGTGAGGTTACCTTGTGAAAGTGTAAGGTAATGAGGGGTGTGAGCAGCCAGCTACCCTGCGCTTGGCCCGCGTCCCATAGGCGGGGTGTGGGATGGGAGGCAGGGAGTGTTTGCGACTGACTGAGGCAGAGCTGCTTGGCACAAGGAGGTCACTGGCATTTCCTTTTCTGCGATGAGTTCAGCAGGGAGCTGCCGGAGCCTGCATCAGCAAATACCTTCTTTTCTTGTGAGGTTGAAGTTAGGGGAGGGAGAAACCATCCCATCAGGTGTGGAAAGGACCTTGAGACGCTCACCCACGCTCAGCTTGGAAAGAGCACTGTAGGAGAGCTGGTCGAGAACAGAGCTGCAGCTGCACAGAGAGAGGGGGGCTGAGGCTCTGTGATCCTGCTCGAGCAGGGGCATTGGAATTGATGACCCCCGGAGGCCCCTTCCAACCCCTAATGATCTGTGTAACTGAGCTGGCTGGGGAGGCTCTGAGGCTGCACATTCCTGGCTCCCAGGAACAAACAGGTCCCTCTGCACCAACAAAGCCTCCCTCTGTGTGGCTGCTGCTCTGCTGCACTGGGCCCCCTCACACTGCAGTCCCTGCTTGCTGCAGATGTACTGCCTGTGCTGTCAGGCAGAGCCTGTGCTGGTGGGGCTGAGCTCTGCTGTCTCCTGCAGCTGTAGAAGCAGATTGCTCCTGACTGGCCTGAGCCCCCAGCGTGGAGTTACCCGTGGCGGTGGCTCCCCTGCATTGCCCTCTGGAGAGCCTTGACCTCTGGCTTAGGGGGTTATTGGTGAAGTCACCTGTCCTCCTCTCTGCCCTTCCCTCAGTTTAAGAAGACTGGCTGACACTGATGCCCCTTTTTATGCCGCTTGGGAGGGTTCAGTCCCCTCAGCACACAGCTGAGGTCCCCTCTGACCTGCCCTGGGACTGACTCGGTTCATACGTAGTCCCAGAATACTAGAGGACCTTGAGGAGAGCCTCATCTCTCCTTCAGTCCCCTGCCCTCTGCTCCTCTGGCCCAAGGAAGCCCCAGGCTCTGTGCACAGGTGGCATTGGGTTGGCACTTGGTCCTGATGATCTTGGAGGTTCTCTTCCAGCCGTAATCATCCGGGATAGAGAAGGCACTTAACAGCCAGCTGGCTGCCCCAGGAGCTGATGGCACGAATCATCTAACACTGCACCCCGTGACATCTGAGCTGGGACCCCAGTCTGGCTCAGGCTGCACCCGAGATCTTCTCACCTCCTCATTCTTGCCCAGTGGCAACCTCGATGCCCTCCTACCATGCTGCCTCGGGGGGATGCGTCTTAGCAACCCCATTTCCTCCCGTGTCTCCTGCATGGCAGCACAGCCTTCCTCTCGCTGCCAGTGTGGACCTCTGCAGGGGAGCATCCGTCCCGGTAGTCCCTTTGTGAAGTTACAAGCCAGGCTGCTGGCTTCATGCATGAGAGAAGAGATGCTGGGTCTTGTATGGCACGAGGGGAAGGTAGTGGCTGGGAAGCCACAGCAGAGCCTGCGAGCAAGCTGACCTTCAGCTTTAGGACTGGTTTTAGAGGTCCTGACCTGGTTACGGCCCTGGCGGCTGGAAGGAGCAAGCACGGGCACCTGCTCCCTCCCTGCTGCGACAATAATTACTGGCTGTGGCTCTAGTGACCCAGCCTCAGCATCCCCACCCGTGCAGGGTTTGTCTTCTCCTAGAATCTCTCCTGTCTTGGATTCAGTGCGTGAGGAGGCTTTTTAGAGCCGGTTTTACGGTCTGAGAGTGGCCCATGGGGCAGCCAGAGCAGGTGGAGGCTTCTCCAGTGCAGGAGCAAAGGCTGAGCCCACAGCCTGCTCAGTTCATAGACTCCTTAGGGATGGGAAGGGACCGGGAAAGATCATCCAGCCCAATCCCCCTGCCACAGCAGGGTCACCCAGACCCAGTGGCACAGGAACACAGCCAGGCGGGGCTGGAACGTCTGCAGAGAAGGAGACTCCACA
>VZRI01010356.1:52226-64649 GCA_013397515.1 Upupa epops
CACCCTCCAGCAGCTCTGTGTCCTTCTGGACCGGAGGGGCCCAGCACTGGACACAGCCCTCCAGATGCAGTCTCAGCAGCGCAGAGCAGAGCTCTGTCATTGCTGCTGTTTGTTGAAGGGGGCACTCTGCTGCCAGGGTTGCTGCTGCTCCCGCTGCAGAGCTGCTCAGAGCCCAGGGGAAGCTGTTAGGAGAAGAACAAACAGTTTATACCCAGCTCGGAGACGGAGACACGAGAAGAGAAGGATAACCTGCAGCTCTGGGGACAAAGAGCAGCGAATTTATGGCCATGTGAGGGCAAATGGGAGCGACGTTGGGGAATAATCAAAAGGAAGGGGAAAGGTAACCCCGAGATGATGAAAAATTGCACCAGCACCACGAGGAGCGATGGCTCTGGGCTGGGAGCGAAGCGAGGGCAGAGCGCAGGGGTGCCCAGAGAGAGGAGCAGCAGAGCCCCAGCTCGAAATGCAAACGGTGAAGCAGAAATGCAATTAGGAGCCCATCCAGGCAGCCAGATGCTCTCGGCGCTGGGTGCGGGTGCCAAGCTCTGCTGATAACTGCTTCCAGCTGCTCAGCCCTGCGCAGTCATCGCTCACCGCAGCCTCTGCGCTGGAGCTGAGCACCATCCCTGCAAGCACGCACTGCGCTGAGCAGAGGCTGAGGCAGCAGGAGGGAACTGGGGAGAGCTCGGAGTCACTGATGAGTGTAATCAGGATGACTGCCCTCCTAGGCTGGAAGGGACCTCAGACACCACCTTGTTCCAACCCCCTGCCATGGGTAGTGACATCTCTCTCGCTAGACCAGGTTGCCCACAGCCCCAGCCAACCTGGCCTTGGGTGCCTCTAGGGATTGAGCAGCCACAGCCTCCCTGGGCAACCTGGGCCTCAGCACCCTCCTCATGAGGAGTTTCTTACTAAGATCTGAGCTAAATCTCTCCTCTTTTAGCTTGAATCCATCCCCCTTGTCCTGTCAGTAGAGTCCCCTTGTGAATAGTCCCTCTCCAGCTTCCCTGTAGCCACCCTCCAGCAGCTCTGTGTCCTTCTGGAACTGAGGGGCCCAGAACTGGACACAGCACTCCAGATGCAGTCTCACCAGTGCAGAGTAGAGGGGGAGAAGAACCTCTCTGGATCTGCTAACCATCCCCCTTCTGATCCCCCCCAGGATGCTGCTGGCCCTCCTGGCCACAGGATCCCATTGCTGGCTCAGTCACCCTGCTCAAAGGATGGCTGAGAGGAAACAAGAGAGTAAATGTGAACAGGCAGTGTCTGGACCCCGTTCACCACACAGCCTGGGCTTTGCTGTGGGGGAGATCAGCTGGAGCCACGAAGATCCAAAGCAAATAAGGTAAAAGAACACTCCTGGCTTCTCAGGAGGGTTCTGCCTGGGGTCCTCTACAGGATAATTGCAGTCCTCACCCTGCAGACCCTGCCTGGACACTGTCTCCTCTCCTCTCATCAACCCTCGGCTGAGTAACGAGAGACTTCCCAAGATGAGTCAGAGCATCACACAGGGCGTTCGGAAGCAGGGCAGCCGGCCTGTTGTGTGGCAGGGAATAAACACTGCCAGCGTGGATACTGATGCCTGGTTGATGGGGAGATGTCGATGTTATCAGCGCTGAACACATACCATCACGGGACGCTCGCTTTGCCCATCCTGGGTGTTCTCTCGCTGTTGACTGACTGTACCCTGGCCCTCCTGTCTCAGGAAACAAGATAGACATCTGTGGTGTGACCAGAACAGGTCAGGCTCATCCTTCTGTGGTGATACAGGGCAGGGACCTGCGGAGAGCGGTGACAACATCACTCCCATCCAGTAGCTCTTTCCCTATGAGCTTATTTCCTCTTTTCTCCACCCTAGTAAACAAGACAGCCCTCACCAGGCTTCCCCTCTCAGTACCTCCACACCCTCCTGCTGTGCTTCTGCCAACAACACGGAGACAGCCCTGACCTTAGACGACATCACTGCTGCTCTCCCGTGGGCACTGCAGCCCTTTCAAGAGTGCTCTCCCCAGAAGGTCAACAGCCACCCCTGAGCTCTGCTTGTCCCTCGCATCACCCGTTTGTAACCGCCTGTGAAATCCGTCCGGCCCTCACGGCGATGGAAGAGACTTCTGTTGGCTTCTCAGGCTGGTAGCTGTCGGGTCTGGCAATTGCTCCTGTCATGCCCTGTGGTTTCCCCTGTCCCCTTGGGGTAGCTCAGAGGCAGCTGCCTGCAGCCTGGAGCAGTCCTGTGTGGTTTCCAGGCAGCCCACAACATCGCCAGCAGCTGTGAGCTGCAAGGGCTGCGGACTGGGGTGAAAAAGGCTGGGGAGAACCACACTGACCTACAGTAGCTCTAACAGGAACCCGGCTGCCTCAGGACTCACAGCCAGGCTCTAGTTCTCATCAGAGAGGTTGTAGAGAAATGGTTCCCTCTATCAATGCAGAATCACAGAATCACTGAGGCTGGCAGAGCCCTCTGAGCTCCTCCAGCCCAACCCAGCAACTAACAGCACCCCAGCAGCCAGACCAGAGCACTCAGGGCCACAGCCAGGCTGTCCTTTGACACCTCCAGACACGGGGACTCCCCCACTGCCCTGGGCAGTCCAGTCCAGGCTCTGAGCACCCTTTCCCTGAGGAAGGGCTTCCTGACAGCCAACCTAACCCTCCCCTGGTGGAGCACTGTTGGAGTGGGGGTGGTTGGACTCAGCGATCCAGAAGGTCCTTTCCAACCAGGATCATTCTGTGACTGAACACAAGGGCAACCAACACTCCGGCTTCAGTTGTCTTCATCCTAAAGCTCCACCAACCTTTCAGGCTTCTTTACCCCAGTAACTAGAAACATCCTCTCCACACCAGTGCTCCACACTAGTGCTCTACGCCTCCTCTACACCAGTGCTCTGCACCAGTGCTCGACACCAGTGCTGTCTAACAGGCTCTACACCTGCTCTACACCAGGCACTACTGCCTTGCTGTGCCCCTTTGCAAGCCACTGCCTGTGAAGGGCCTGGCTCCTGACTCCATTAGCCTGAGCTTCCTCGCTTTACCAGCCAGCCCGCAGCCGGTCCAACCTGAACGGTCCCTCTCCCTGCACATTTTGCCTCACTGATGGCTAGCACACCTAGCATGGGGCCAGCTAGCAATTAGTGGCTTCTAGCAATGCTGGGAAGGGCTGGTAGCCATTAGTCATCCGTTTGCTGGACAGGAAGACAGGGACTCGGTGTAGATGAGCTGTGATTGCCTCTCTCTGGGCGACCCAAAGGCAGTCTGGTGACCTGCAACTTCTTCCCCCGAGGGGTTTTACCTGGGAAGAGGGTTTCTCATCCCTTCTTTTCCATGTTTCTGGCCAGTTGGGCTGACAGACCGTTCCCAGGCTGTCACTTTGCCACCCTTACCCCTCTGCACTAGAGGATACAGGGGTTCCTCTATGAAGACGGTGCCCTGTTGGGTCTGGTGCTCACAGACACAGAGCACTGGGGCTAAAATGAGTGTGTGATTTCTTCTGTCTCCCTCTATCTTCTCCATAACAGAAGGTGCTGTTATCATAGAATCCCTAGGGATGGGAAGGGACCTGGAAAGATCATCCAGTCCAATCCCCCTGCCACAGCAGGATCCCCCAGACCCAGTGGCCCAGGAGCACAGCCAGGCGGGGCTGGAAGGTCTCCTGAGGGTCTCTCTCAATGGCAGCACAGGCTGCTGGGGGTTGGCGACACCACTCAGCTTGGTGCCCTCAGCAAACTTGCTGGCAGTGCCCCCTGATCCTTCATCCAAGTCAGTAATGAACAGATTGACTAAACCAATACAAACCATATAAACCAGTATAAACCAGTACAGACCACACAAACCAATACAACCAATACTCCTAGCAGTTCCCACCATGCAGGTGGAAGCAAGCAAGTACAAAACCCCGAGTGCCTGTGACTCAAAGCAGCCCCCAACCACTCTGCCCCCCATAAACCTGAACGCACAGACACTCCTCATCTCTGAAAGCTCCGCTAAGGGCCAAGGGTTTCTTCCTCCGAGACCCCAGCACCTGCTGCCCGGGAGATTAATTACAGAACCTCATTAATGACCGGAGCTCAGAGCCCTCCAGTTGAAAATGCAGCGCCGGGGGTTGCTGCGGTACCCGGAGGCAGCGGGGGGCGATGCCAGCGGCGGCCGAGGACGGGCACTCGCAGCTGCTGTCGCTTGGTGGAGCCAGATTACGCTCAAACAGCCCCTGCCCCGCAGTGCCTTCTGCAGAGGGGCTGCCAGGAGACGTTCGAGCAGCACCCTGCGCAAGGATTGAGCGTCTGGAATCCGGAGACTGAAATCCTTGGAGAAATCCCCGTGTTGAACGATCCTGCCTGCAGCCGCTCTGGGTAGGTGATGCCGGCAGAGGGAACCAGTGTTATCTCCGCTTGGACTGGGATAGAAGAGCAGGAGGGACTCATTTCATAGACTCATAGAATCCTTAGGGATGGGAAGGGACCTGGAAAGGTCATCCAGTCCAACCCCCCTGACCATCTCAGGACCCAGTGCCAACGTGTGGCACCGACACTGGTGATTTCCAGGCAGCAGGGGCTCCTCGCCCGTGCCCGCTCTTTCTGCAAGAGCCACGAGGACTCTGCCTGTGCAGAGCCAAACTGACATCACCCTGTCCTCCTTCACAGAGCCTCCAGCAGCAGCCCTGGGGAGTCACGGCTGGGCCAGAGAAAATTCAGGAGATAAACGGCTCCTTGCATCTATTAATCAGCACATCTGCCACCGAAGGCACCGCTTGTTGCCTGGGCACAGAGTCAGCCCTCCCCGCACAGCCGAGCGCTCTTTCCATGCAGGAGGATTCCCAGTGCTTTGAGCTACCTAGGTGCAAGCGTTGAGCCCTGCCCGGGGCACCCAGCTCGCTGGGCACGCGGCACAGGCTGCTGCACAACAGCAGGGCTCAGCGAACACCACTGTCTGCTGGGTCTGCCTTTCAGACCCGACCGTGGGCTGCTGGAACACGGTGTCTCCAGCCGGGTTAGCTGGGTGCTTTTCCAACCACCTTTCTAGCCCCTCCAGGGATGGGGACTCCATCGCCTGCCCAGGCAGTCTGCTCCAGTGTTTAACTACTCTTCCTCTAGTGAATTCGTTCCTGGGTTCCAAACCGAATGCCCCTGCTGCAGCTGTGGCCACCTCCTCTGGTTCTGATGGGTTTCTGGGAGGAGAGGCCTCCCTGCAGCTCCCTTGCAGGTGAAGGGCACTGAGGTCTCCTCTTGGCCTTCTCTTCTCCAGACTGAACAATCCCAACGCCCTCAGCCTCTCCTCACAAGTTCTCCAGTCCCCTACCCAGCTTTGCTGCCCTCGCTCCACCACCTCACCCTCTGCAGCCCCCAGACTGCACCCAGTACCTCACTAGAACAAGAGCAGGGCTCTGCTCCTGGTCACCTCTGCTCGGCTGTGCTGGCTGAACGGACCCAGTGAAAGGACCTCGGCCACTTCAGCCGGGCTGAAAGGAGCCCACAGACTGGGTTTCTAAACGCTAGCAGGGCAGCATGGTGGTGAGGCACGCGTGGCATCGTTCCCCCAGAGAGCAGGACAGCTCTGTGGACTGGGACAGGAGCTGGCTCAGGTGTTGGTGAGGAAGCAGTGCTGGTGCGTGGTGATGGCTGCAGTGCTGGGAACAGGTCCTGAGGACGCTCGTGTCTCACCCTGCCATACAGATCCTGCCTCACCCTTATCACGCTGCACAGAGACCTGAAGGGAGGGTGTAGTCAGGTGGGGGTCAGGCGCTTCTGCAGGGCAACCAGGATGAGAGGGCAGGGCCTGAAGCTGCCAGGGGAGGGTTAGGCTGGATGTCAGGAAGCCCTTCCTCAGGGAAAGGGTGCTCAGAGCCTGGACTGGACTGCCCAGGGCAGTGGGGGAGTCCCTGTGTCTGGAGGGGTTGAAGGACAGCCTGGCTGTGGCCCTGAGTGCCCTGCTCTGGCTGCTGGGGTGATGCTGGAGGAGCTCAGAGGGCTCTGCCAGCCTCAGTCCTTCTGTGATCCTTGTCTTCACAGAGTCCCATGGTCAGTAGAACCACTAGGAAGCTCCCAGTGACTGCAGAGATCTGGCCCTGCTGAGCTCTCAAAAATGGCCCTTCCTACGGGTGAAAAGAGGATGAGAGGAAGCCTGAAGGTCTCTGTGCAGAGGTGCTTCAGGTGTCAGGAAAAGTCAGCGCACACAACAATCCTTTAAAAAGAACAAGGAGCTGTAGAGGCCTGGAAATGACTCCTTCCAGAGAAAGAAAGGAAAAAGCAGCAGGAGGCTGGGCACAGCTACCTGGCAAGGTGCTGCACAGCAGCCTTAGCCACCTGCTGGGTCCCTCTGCTCCCTGTTGTGGAGAGCAGCTTGAATCATAAACTCATTAGGGATGGGAAGGGACCTCGAAAGATCATCCAGTCCAGTCCCCCTGCCACAGCAGTTTAAGGTGCCAGTGCTCATGGAGGGGACAACTGCCTGAGCTTTATGTCCTTGTCTGCAGTGATGACCCTGCACTGGAGCAAACACAGGTGGCTGCAGGAATTCATCTCTTCAGACTCACAGAGCAGTCCTGGCTGGAGAGGAGCTCCTGGATCCCTGGGTCCAAGCATCCCCAGCCCAACAAAACCCCTCAGTCCCTGAGAGACTGACAGACACAGCCTGACCCCCTCCCTGCTGCCCCTCGAGCAGGGCGGGAAGCACCATGGCTACAGGGTTCTTCACCACCTCCAGGCAGGGGGACTCCACCACCTCCCTGGGAAGGCCCTGCCAGTGCCCAACCACTCCGGCTGCAGAGAATCTCTGCCTCAGAGCCAGTCTGACCCTCCCCTGCCTCAACTGCAGAGCAGTGCCCCTGCTGCTGTCAGCAGGCACCAAGGAGCAGAGGCCAACAGCCACCCCTCCACAGCCCCCCTTGAGGGAGCTGGAGAGGGCAGTGAGGTCCCCCCTCAGCCTCCTCTTCTCCAAACTCACCCTGGGCAGCTCTCAGCTCCCTCAGCCTCTTCTCAGACAACTGGTCCTCCCAACCCCTCCTGAGCTGGGTAGCTCTGCTCTGGACCGTTCCAGCCTCTCCCAGTCTTTGCTAGCATGAAGGGCCCAGAGCTTCCACACCTCACGCTGGTTTGAAGGTCACCAGTGCACAGGGAGCCCCAAGGCATCGCAGCCAACGCAGAGGGGCCAGCGGGAGCACAATTATTTCTCCACACCGAGTAATCAAACCGTGAGGTGGCAAAGCAGCTCCAGCACAGAGCAGAGCCGGTAGCCCCGTGTGCTCCGGGTCCTGCTTCTCCTATTGCAGCAGCCGTAGCCCGTGCGACGCGAGCGGCGACAACGAAGAGAAGGAGACAGCGGGACCACTTGTCAGTTATAAGCTTTTTCTTTGTTTGAGAAGTCAAGCTTACACAGGTACCTACGCCCACTCTAGTCATACTGACATTTTAATATCTGCATACAAAAGCTATGTAAAAATTATTCTCTTCCCCCAAATATACAAATTCTCTCTGTAGATAGTTTAAAACATTTGTGATCACAGATTTTTTTGTTTTTTCAATATAGTTTGAAAAAATATTACCAATCTCGCGTAACTCTTAATACTGTTCACAGAAAAATACATCATCCCAGGTACTGCATGTCTGGGCCGTGTGGTGACGTCTGCTTCCCCTCAGGGCACGAAACCGCTCTCAGCTGACACCGGGAACTCAAATCCACGAACCTCCCGGACGAAGGAAGGAGTTGGGAGTCAAAATGAATGAAGCCAAAGCGCCCTCCTCCATCTGAATCACAGAATCCTTAGGGATGGGAAGGGACCTGGAAAGATCATCCAGTCCAACCCCCCTGCCACAGCAGGATCACCCAGACCCAGTGGCACAGGAACACAGCCAGGTGGGGCTGGAACGTCTGCAGAGAAGGAGACTCCACAGCCCCCTGGGCAGCCCCTTCCAGTGCTCTGGGACCCTCCCTGGGAAGAGGTTCCTGAAATCACTCTGTTTTTATGAGCAAAGTAAAAACCAAAGGGTGCGAAGGCAGTAGGGAAAGAGAAGAAGGAAACGCCGGGACGCCAGCCGAGTTCATGCCCTGCTGCCACCGTGCCCCCCTTCGATAAGGTGTCTGTTGCCAAGGCTTTCCGTTGCGCTCAGCAACTCACACAGCTCCAGCCTGCACCCGGGTGCCGACGCAGACTGACGTTTGATTGTCTTGTGCATAAACAAGGTCAGCTTCAGAAAGAAGGTCAACTGTGCAAAGGACAGTCACCACCAGCTCCTTACCTGCACGCTATTGCTTTTTGAAGGCGACGCCAGTCCATGTGGATACACACGACGAACACGGACTCGTTGCTCTTGCTAACATCTACGTGACGCAGGGGAACGGGGTGATAAGGCCAAACCTTTTGTGTTCTCTTTTTTTTCTTAGTTTTTCTTGTTTTGGTCACTTTTTAAGCACAAAAAACCCAATAGAGTCGTTAAAAAACCCAACCCAACCCAACCCAACCCAACCCAGCGCTGGAGTCATCCAAGATCTCTATCGCGGTAGAACAGAACGCTCTCGATACCAGTGAAACACCGATCGCTTCGTCGCTCGTAGCGCGGGGAAACGTCTGGCAGCTGTTTGCAGCTGATGGCTACAACACGACACGTGAAGGGGTCCTGCCACCTCCTCCTCTGGGGAGCAGGTAGGAGCTGAACGCTTCGAGTCGCTCTCAGGGGTGAGAGGAACGCGTTCCTCGGTTGTGGGGTTTGAGTCTGCCGATGAAAAGGTTTAGCCTTAGGGATGCTGGCTACAGCTCGAAACCATAAGAGTGACTGTTATCACTGCTGGTTCATGCAGCAGGGAGTCAACAGGACACACAGAGCTCAGGGTTCCGTAGCGTAAGAGTACACCGCTAGCGATGACACGCTCGCCTCGTGATCAACAGCCCTGTCTCGGCAGATTTCTGACAGCATTGGTCCTTCAGACAGTCCTTGCCTCGTTCCGATGCCTGCCTCTCAGGGAGCAGGCAGCCAAGGATGCTCTGGGACCTCGGAGGTCTAACCCTAACGCCTACGTTTTGGCTGAGCGTAAACACAAGTCAGAACCACACACCATGGTTGTCGCTATGAATGCCATAACTCAACGGAGACTGCACGTGACAGGAGCACCTAAACGCACGTTACTCGGGGCAACAGCATGACCCACGGCCATCGGGATGGACAGGAAGAGGATGTCCATCGGGATGGACAGGAAGAATCTCTTCTGCAAGAGCCACACGCAGACCACAAAGACACAGCAGAGCCCTGTGGCACTGTCAGACACGACACCGGGCTGCGCCGGGAAGCGCGCGTTCGTTGCGCCACTCTGAAGGCCAGGTTCTACTGCAAAGGGCACTGACTGCAGTACTGACGTCTGCGACTCAGATGGCCAATCCAGACTGACTCAGACCCACAGCGGCTTGAGACCACTGATGGAAGCAGTCAGTAGCCACTGGGAAGAGTTTGCAAGAGCATCCTCATGTGGTCTCATTTGGCTGTGGTGATCACATCAATCGGGAGTCACACGGAGGGAGTCAGTGAAGTCACACGAAGGAGCGGTGGGTGATCAGAGGCCGTTCGATGTCAGTACATGGCATCTGCCAGACTAACAGCCTGGTCTTAGTTTTCCGCTGAGGACTACTACTGACCGCCCTACGCCAAGCAGCGCCACACTCCCACCTCACGTAAAAAAGCCAAGTACCTTGGCGCGTGTCCTGCCTGCTCAGAGCACTCCCAATGTGTCCAGGTTGGCTGCCTGATTATTGGCCCTTCAGCCCATCTGCAATCCCCTACGGAAGGAGGCCTGACTTGCTGAACCTTCCTGGGAAGCCAGGCCGTGGGCTCGGGTGCCTAAGAGCAGTTCTGTGCCTGAACGCAGCCATCCACTCAGGCATGGGGGGTATAAAACCCTGTCGGTGCCCACGGCAGACCCTGGGGGTCAAGTTCCTGGTTGAGCAGTGACTTCTACGGCAGCCAACGCTCAAGGGACTGATGCTCAGCACCGTCCCAAACTGCTCCTCTGTGCTGGCTGTTTCAGGGTCTTTTAATTCTTGCTGCTTCCACGAGTCAATCCAGTGACTCCTACGCTGTCCTCCTCTATTTACTCACTCTGTGTTTAACTCGCTCCTGACAACCCCAGGGGTTGGAAAGCCGGTGACAGTGTCTTCCCACCAGAGTCAAGAGCCTTCCCGAGCAGAGCCAAAGGCTCCCATTTAGACAGCCAGGTGAGACACTTGCACTGGCTGCACGAGGAGCCCTGTGCTCACGTCCATGGCAGAACAGGCCTGCAAAGGACACAGCCAGCTCCCTCTTCAAGTGACAAACCAGCCCGTTTTCTGCTTTCCCTCCTGGCTCTCGGCTGTCTGCCAAGGCACCCCCAAACCAGGCCTGTCGCACCCTTTACTGTCTGTGGATGCTGTTCATCTGGGACTCTGCATGCGTTACGCGCAGGTTCACCACACCGACTGGCCTCTTGCTCTTAAAAGCTGGCAAGTTCCTAACTCCTGGTCCCTCTCCTCTCACCGACGGTAAGGAACCGGGGTAGGGACTGGTGTTGCTGAGACACAGGCTCTGGGATGGAGCCAGCAGCCCACAGCAGAGCTTCTTCAGCTTCACCGGGCGTTTCAGAACAAATCCCCAGCAGTCTGGCTCCCTCGCAGCCTGCAAACCCCCCCTAGATGCCCCACTGTGGTTTATGCTCTCACAAGAGGATGGGGACAACCCCCGAAACGGTGCTCACAGGAGCATGTGGTACCGAAGGAGAGGGAGAGCAAGACATCCGACAAGAGCCAACGCACTGCAAGCACTTTACCAATGACACTGGGAATGGGGGGGGGGAAAGAACTGAACCCCTGGCACGCACATCTCCTCTCACCGACGAGAGAGGATCTCCTTTTCTCATGAGGGAAGGAGCAGAGGGGTTTAGTTATGTCCCATGAACTTGGAGGGCTCACAAGGCCGCTGACTTGGCAGGCGGATCCATCGATAAATAGCAGAGACAGGAACTGGGCGGGATGAACGCTCGACGAGCAAGCACGCGGGGTGCGGGGAGGCGCAGGATAGGTGAACTAAGCCTCTGGTTCTCAGGAAGAACAGAAGGGTGCTTTCGGTGTCTCCTGCAAAGGCTTTGCTATCAGGGAAAACGCTCCTGAGTGGAGATGGATGACAGGTAGGACCCTCTAGCTACTCTGCCCTCATCGCCGGCCTCCAAACATTCCAGGGCTGTGAGGCCTGGCTTGCAGATGTCAGCGGCAGGACACCCTGTCACTGCTTAGCTCAGCTGCTGCTAGTGCAGGTAGTGGGACTGAATGAAAGGAATCAAGAGAGAATCTAGCCCAACACAAGACATCCAGACCCCGAGGAGGGAGAAGCGAGCTGATCACCACGCACCAACACACGGGCACACGCATGCGCAGCTCAGAGAAGGAGAGAGAAGATACAAACAGGGAAATATGTTTAAGACACCTGCTGAAGAGTCGCAGTGATATATATATAAAATTATATCTAGACGTGAATATAAACTTTATATATATATAGAACAAAGGTTACTGCCGAGCAACACTAGCCTTACTGGGATAAAGCTGTACACTCTCGAGTGTCGCTAGTAACATGGCTGGTTTCTCTCTCATCTGAAGGTCACCCCCACTAATAGTTCTCTTTGTCCTCCTTCTCCGAGGATTCGTATCCCTGAATAACTCTGAGGGAAGCCTGCTGTCCTGCCTGAGAGCCTTCTCCCTCAGAGTGACCGATTGTCCAGGCACCTCAGCAAAAGCAGACCTTGCCACTCTCAGGAAAAGCACTCTGGAGGCTCAAATTCCCCTCCTGACTCCAGCAGACCATGCAGTGCAGGAACTGGAGTTCAACAGTGTAGAGAGGGAAGGATCTCACTTCCTTAGACACAAGCAAAATACAACGAGTCGGTCTCTTCTAACCCTGCTCTGCTTTCAGTACTCGATTTACGGGGCGCGAGGTGACCGCAAGGGGATCGAGACGCTGCCGAAGATCCTAGATCACGACGCCACAACACAACCAACCATCAAGGCCAGACGTTTCACCTCATTAACTGGTCACTCGCGCCCTGCAAGACGAGGTGACTCCAGACAGAACCAGCAGGGTTGACTTTACAAGAGCTGTTTCAACTTGGAGATAATTTGTTTGCTGCCCCTTCAATTCCTCTCCCGTGTTTTCCAAGCAGTGATGGCCGTGAGCTGGTGACCAGGCGAGTGCTGGTGAATGAGAACTAGTCTGTTTGGATTGTCACTGTTAAGCTGTCGAAGCGTTCACATCGAAGGACCGAAGAACACATTGCAATAGTCACAGGTACCCGCATTAAAGGGATGCTTTCCCCCACGTGTGTACAACCACCCCCAGCAACCCCGAAAGGAAACCCAACCGCAAACCCAACCCCGCCTCGAGAAACAGAAGAACACGAAAGAGGAGGTGAGAAGAGCCGGGCAACGGGAGG
>VZRI01010356.1:64660-103932 GCA_013397515.1 Upupa epops
TGGGGCACTCCACCTTCATGTGCAGGAAGCGGCTGGCGTGGCAGGCTCCGATCATCCGCAGGTCCGTCACTTTCATCAGCAGTTTTGGCCAAAAGTGTGCAACGTGGTGTTTTCTGTAATTAATGTAGTGTTCGAACGCCAGGAGGAAACCCTCCTGACACTTCTCTATCCTCTCGACGCAAACGAGGCCGGGGCGATCTGGAGATGCAAAGAGGCAGGATTATGGTCAGCAGTTCTGTACCTCAGCGGATTCCTAACCAGAACCCGGTGAACGCGGTGATTCTGTGGTTGGGAAAGAAAGGAGGGAGAGCAAGGACATCTGGCTCTGTCACAGCTTCGACCCCGGGCACTTCACTAGCTGTTAAAACAAGTAGACAGTGACTGGAGCAACAGACCCCTGACCTCAGCTAAAGCTACCGCCTTTTCCCCTGTACAACAGCTACCGAAGAATTGAAAAGCTAAGAAAAGCGAATGAACAGCGAGGGAGTTGTTGGTCAGGCTCTCACATTACGGTTCTTCCCCTTCTACAGTCGGACCAAAGCTTTGATCATAGAGTCACACAACAGCCAGGGTTGGGAGGGACCTGAAAGATCATCCAGTGCCAACCCCCCTGCACAGGCAGGGCCACCTTCACTAGAGCAGGGTACTCAGGGCCCCAGCCAACCTGGCCTTCAGCACTGCCAGGGATGGGGCAGCCTTTAAAAGTTCCTCTAAAAGGGGGCTTGAGACAAAGACTAAAGGGTTCCAACATGGTATGGGTCCCAACGCGTCTTCGTTCTCACCTGAGGACATGAGCAAAACAGCCTGAAGAAGGGCGACCTCGGTGTCATCCAGGTTGAATGAAGAAAGAGACATTCCCAGGTCAAAAATGGCATCGGACACTACGCCAAGACCCCCGTTTTTCAGCTGGCCCCTGGTCACTGCCATCTCCCCGTTTAGCGTTAAAGTCTCACTCTCGGGGTCGTAGCGGACTGCTGCTCGGAGTGACATGATCTCCATACAGCAGCCTTTCAGGAGGATGATCTGGTCTTCACATGGCAGCTGCAGTGAAGGGCAAAGACAAAGAACGGCAGTTCAAAGCGAGCTGATTTGACAAGCACCACCAGTCCGTGAGCACAGGGCTGCAGTTCACCCCCAGTGCAGCAGTCCTCCAGACGTGCCACTGGCCAACTGCGCCACCCAAACCTTCAACACTCACAGTCCTGCTCTCAGGGACTGCCAGCAGGGTAATGGCCCCACGCATCCTTAGGGGATGCAGTGATGACACAGCTGTGGGCAACTGGTCCTGGGCAACGTCCTCGAAGCAAACCAAGCTGGTTCAGATGCTGAGGGGAAGCGAGCCAGCTTGCAGGAGTGCTGGTCTCTGTGGGACCACTCAGTTTGCGGGACAATGACCAAAGGAAGTCCAGGGAGCTTTGAGAATGCAGCTTTCTGCTCCACAGAACATTCCACAGAGGGTGAGGAGTGAGGCAGACCTGCCAGGTGCCAGGTTGGTGGTAGCATACGCTGTTGTCTTTGTCGATCTAACTGAGATGGCTGAAGTGGTCACTGTTCTCAGCTGCTTTCCTCTCTCTCCTCTACTCCTGAGCTCCCTTAACAACAGGTAACTCCCTAAGCTATGTTTCACCTGGTAAGGCTGATCTCCCTCGAGTCCCTATTGCTGCAGAGACATACAATTTATGCAGCTCCAGCTTCTACAGTGGCCGTGACCTTCAAGGCATGAGGCTAGCCATGTCTTTCCATCACACTGAGAAAGGTAAGCTGTCCAAGCTAGTGGAGGTAGGATGCAATCATAGATTCAGGGAATGGTTCAGGTTGGAAGGGACCCCACTAGACCAGGGTGCTCAAAGCCCAACCAATCTGGCCTTGAACACTGCCAAGGAAGGGGCAGCCACAGCCTCCCTGGACAACCTGGTCCAGGGTCTCAGGGAATTCAGAGGCAGTAGAAGCCACCATGACTCTTTGGAGACTGCCAGCAGTGGACAGCAAAGGTGACATCTACGAAAAAGCAACTCCTTTCTCCTTCACTTGAAGAGAGGTGAAAATCCATCCATTTCCATCCATTTCCAAGCCATAAAAAATTCCTCTATTGCCTGACGTTGAGTTCAGGGAGGAAAACACTAGCACCAACGACAGATCTGCTCAAGTCCGTGAGCTTGGTCTAACATGATGCAGAGCAGATGCCAGACAACTGCCTCACACCAAGTGGAAAGCAGTTCCCTCGTAGAGAAGAGTTGTAAGCACAAAGCTCGCTGCATGCAGCTATTTTTCCAGCAGTGCCAACCTGAGGTGTAAAGGGTTTGACAGACAACAGAAGGCACTCATGCTGCTCAGGGTGAATCGCTTCCTCCGCTGGTCCCGCTGAGCTCAGCAGCGGCGCGGGGAAGGCTGCGCGGGCACGGCTGTGCGGGCGCAGAGGCAGTCTCGCTGCCTAAGGACAACGCTGCTGTCTGGCTGCTGGGGCTGGAGTATGGAAAGACAACAAGAAATCGAACTGAAATGTGGAAGAAGAAAAGGTGTGAGAGGCACCTGAAGAGACAGCGAACAGGTAACTGCAGAAAAGAAAGGGACGTGAAAGAAAGGAAAGAAGGGAGAAGAGAATAAACCCAGTGGGTTTTCTTCATAAAAAACACAAAGGAGAGGGAAGATTGTTGGAACAAACCGGGCAGAGAGGAGTAGGGGAGATACTTTGAGACCTTCAGCTGTGTTATTAGCCAGCCATTACACCAATGAGAATGCCTCCTCCTACCTGAACCGTCGTAAAGCCTCTTAACAGGAGTGGTGATCAGACTGTGCTCATCCGTGATTCACCTGCTTCCCTAATTCTGGAGGGCAAATGAGACACCAAGTCTCAGGTCTTATCTGCTGGCAGCTGCAGTTACCAAAGACAGGGGGCTTGAACATCTCTGCTGCTCTGAGCTATGCAGGTTTCAGTGCTAGCTGCACTCATCACTTGAGTGCTGCTGCTGGAGCACCTGCCAGGAGTGAAGCAACAAGGGCAAGTATCTGCCGTGTGTTGGCCTTTCCTTCTCTTTCTGCAAGAGGAAAAAGCAGCAGGCAGCAAGCTGAGGTGCTCACCGCTGCAGGACATAGTGGCAGCCAGCACACGTGTAATGCAGCACCGTGGCACAGAGCTGAGCTGAGCTTCACGGATGCTCATGGCGCTTAAACTCACATCAAACTGATCAAGAGCTCCTCCATCTGCACCTTCTGAGCAGAAGGAAACAACTGCAGAAGTGGAGAGAAGTAAATGAAGTTCACTATGGGATGCAAGCAAACCAAGCTGGGCTCTCACAGTGCTTTGCTGCCTTGCACGTGTGTCTGACGGAGAGAGCAAGGAGAAGCAGCTGTGGTTATGCAAGTGGCCACGGATGCTCCTTGCCATGCCTCTCCTTCAAGACACTCACTACGTTCTCTGTGATTCTCCAATGCTCAGCCCAAGCCTCTGTGGAAATTAAGAACAGAGATGCAGCTCAGCAGCTCCTACAGGTGAAGGGAAGGTATCTTCTCACAAATCAACCCACAGACCAGGCAGCCTGGCTTTCAAGAGAAAGATTAGAAACTACAACTGAAATCAACAGGACGATGCTCCTTCAACAGGGAGCAAACAGGAGCTACACAGAGGCGGAGGACAGCTGTCCTATGCCTCCATATTCATGAGCAGTTGTCCCTCCTCTGCCATCAGACCTTGCTGCATACAGGTGTCAGGTTTACACAGGCTCAGCTGTAAACAAAGCCTGTCCTAGCTGAGCTGCATCACCTTCAGAGGTCATGCCTTGGCTTCTTCATCCGTGCTTCCTGAGCAGCTCTGAAACCAGCGGGCCCACTGTAGCCACGAGGAGGAGATGTCAGATGGGCACAGCTATCCGCGTGTAAATGGCAAAGCTTTCTAAACGAACAAGACTAGCTTGGCACGCCACGGCAACCTCCCCCCAAGCACAGGGGACACGCTCCCTCAGACACCGAGTGCTGCAGGGACCTCTTGACCTATGAACACATTCCTTGCCATTTAAAATCTTCCTTTGTGGCCGCTACTTCATTCTTTCTTGGCTGGCAGAGCCAATGCTGATGCTCGCCAGGGAAAGCTCTCTGTACCATGCCAGCTCCTGATAGGGACCTCTTGTTCTGTAGGTGCCAGAGGACACAAGGAGCTCCTCTGACTGACCTCAAAGAAAGCCTACCAGACACACAAGAGTAAAGAGCTGCCCGCTGCCTTACACTTCCTTTTCTGAATGATGCTTAGCTACTAGGAGGAGACTGTTCCTGAGGTCGGGAGCCCAATGCACTCACTGAGCACAGTCCCTTCGAGTGTCATTCACTTGGATTTCATCAAGCGTTGCTGTGCAGCGTGGGGGAGCAGGCAGGCATCCTTCCACGGCTGGGCTGCTCTATCAAAACCTCTGTGGTTGTGGATACTAAGAGACTTAGAATCCTTAGAATGATGAAGACTGTGAAGAATGAAATCTCCCTTCAGGCTGTAGTTCTGGAAACGTATTTTGAGGTAGGAGAAAAATCTCATCAGGCTTTGCATCTGGCCCTTCAAGACAAATGATACCTAAGGCCTCTGATTTCTAGTGTAGAACCCAGTCTACTTGAGTTGATTGACTCCAAGTTTTACGTGTGAGTGTCTGCCTGAGCTGACAACACATTACTTCTGCAGAGTCTTTCATGCACGCCCTCCCTGTTGAGAGGAGTGTGCCTAGGGAACTCCCTGCACCCATCAGAGCACCTGAAAGCACGGGAGCACGATGAAGCGAGTGCTGTTCCTAGATAGAGACTGAACCCTTTGTTATGGCACAGACCCTACTTCACCTCCCTGCACCCATCAGAGCACCTGAAAGCACGGGAGCACGATGAAGCGAGTGCTGTTCCTAGATAGAGACTGAACCCTTTGTTATGGCACAGACCCTACTTCACCTCCCTGCACCCATCAGAGCACCTGAAAGCACAGAAGACCTGATTAAACATCATCAAAGACATTTCTAGATGCTCTTTTTCTTTGCTTGAGACCACCTCTGAGGACACGTCCGAGTCCCTGATGGACCACGATGACGTCGAGCATCAGCAGCCGTGAGAGCAATAAACCTCCTAAAAACCCAGATGAATCTTTAAGTCTCTTTAATCTTCCTGATATTAAACAGAGTGAGTGGGGAGAGGGGGGTTTAACAACAGGCGTAGCACACGAGGAGGGCAGGGAAGCTTCTTACCTCACAAAACATAGGCAACTTTTTGGCAAAATCCACCACTCTGGTGATCGCTGGGGTGATAATTTTTGTAAACTGGCTGAAGGCTTCTAAATCCACTTTCCCACCTTCCGGGGCGTTAACTATTGGTGCCTGCCCAATATCTTCTGGCTGAGGGTACAAACAAAGAGGTTTAGAGGAACAATCCATCTTAGAGCAAATGTTTTCAGCTCTATAAAGGCACAGGATCACAGAGCAGACCTGGCTGGAAAGGAGCTCCCAGCTCCCCCAGTCCAACCATCCCCACCCCAACCAACCCCCTCAGTCCCTGAGAGACTGACAGACACAGCCTGACCCCCTCCCTGCTGCCCCTCGAGCAGGGCGGGAAGCACCATGGCTACAGGGTTCTTCAACACCTCCAGGCAGGGGGACTCCAGCACCTCCCTGGGAAGGCCCTGCCAGTGCCCAACCACTCTGGCTGCAGAGAATCTCTGCCTCAGATCCAATCTAACCTGGCATCCTGGGGGGGATTAGAAGCAGGATGGTTAGGAGATCCAGAGAGGTTCTCCTCCCCCTCTACTCTGCCCTGGTGAGACCCCATCTGGAATCGTGTGTCCAGTTCTGGGCTCATGAGTTCCAGAAGGACACAGAGCTGTTTGAGAGAGTCTAGCACAGAGCCATGGAGATGCTGAAGGGAGGGAAGCATCTCCCTGCGGAGGAAAGGCTGAGGGAGATGGGGCTCTGGAGATGGGAAAAAGGAGCCTGAGGGGGGACCCCATGACTGTTGATCAAGAGGGAAAGGGTGGGGGGGTCAGGAGGAAGGAGCCAGGCTCTGCTCAGGGGCACCCAATGCCAGGACAAGGGGCACCGGGTGTCAGCTGGAACAGAGGAGGTTCCACAACAAGAGGAGAAGCAACTTCTTCCTGCTGAGGGTGCCAGAGCCCTGGCAGGGGCTGCCCAGGGGGGTTGTGGAGTCTCCTTCTTGGGAGCCATTTCAAACCCACCTGGGCTGTTCCTGTGCCCCTGGATCTAGGAGATCCTGCTGTGGCAGGGGGACTGGACTGGGTGATCTTTCGAGGTCCCTTCCAACCCCTGACACTGTGAGTCTGTGACTGTGAAAGGTCCGTGACGGGGGGTGTCACCAGGGGAAGTACTGGAAGTGCTGCCAGTAACAAAAATTGTGCCTGGCAGGTTTGTTCTCAGCAACACTTCATAAATGAAGCTTCCACAGCTCTGTCACCAAGCTGATTCCAAACGCAACCTCTCTCAAGAACGAACTCATCATTGCATTAATGAGTCCAGCACCAATTGTGAAGGAACAATGGAGAGGAGCAGGGTCAGCTGTCTGACAGATCCTACTAACAAAGCTCCAAAGCAGCCCTGCTGCAGGCTCCCTCCCCTTCCTGAGTCTTGAGAAACTAAACCACACGGTTTGTGTGCTCATGGTGAACAGCTCTCATCACTTCCAGGCAAGATGAACAAATACTTCAAACCACACACGGGATGGCCAGGGAGAAAAAGAAAGAGCACAGCATTTCCGTGGGAAAGGCCAGAGAAGTCAGGATGGCTGGCTAGAGCTAACGGGCTCAGAAGTAGCTGCAACAGGGAAGGAAGAGAATCCTAGAACAGTTTTGGCTGGAAGAGACCTTCAAGATCATCCAGTCCAACCTTTTTCCAGCCCTATCAGCACCACTAAACCCTGTCCCCCAGTGCAACAGCTACCCTCCTCTTCAATACCTCCAGGTTATGGGGTCTCCCCTCAGGCTCCCTCAGCAGGCAGATGCTCCCCTCCCTTCACCTTTGTGGCTCTGTGCGGGACTCTCTCCAGCAGCTCCGTGTCCTTCTGGAACTGAGGGGCCCAGAACTGGACACAGTATTCCAGATGTGGTCTCCCCAGGGCAGAGCAGAGGGGGAGGAGAACCTCTCTGGATCTACTAACCGCCATCTGTTGCCCAGATGCCAGACTCTCCACTGTCCTGGTTGAATTCCATTCAATGCCTCCCTGCCCAATTCTCCAGGTCCTGCTGAAGGGCAGCCCAGCCCTCTGGGGTGTCAGCCCCTCCCTCCCAGCTTTGTGTCATCAGCAAACCTGCTGAGAGTGCACTCTAACCCCCCATCCAAGTCCTGGGTGACCCTTCCGCTGGCAACACGCTGTCCGTCTCTTGAGATACAGTCTGCGACAACACAGAGCTTCAGGCAGGAGTAAGTATGTAGTAACTACACAAACAATCTCTTCTTCCTCCATGCCAGCTGTACCCTCTTTGGGGTTATGGTGTTGGGAAGGGACGTGAGAAGAAAAGACCCTGCTCCAAGAGCAGTGTGAAGGGCTACAGCCCTTACCAGAAATTTCCTTTTCTGCTTCCAGTGGCTGCCCTGTGCATTGGTGGCCACGTGTGCTTCGGTGACAATTTTGATGAGCTCCCACTCCTCATCTGTTGGCTCTGGTTTGTGCCCAATGGTTTTCTGCAGCTCTTCCCGACGCCTCTTCTCTCGGTTTTCTTCTATCAGCTTCCTCTTTGCCAGCCGCTTGCTGTCATCCAACACCACTAGGGAGGGGAGAAGCACACAAGAAGGACACAGAGCTCTGACAGCTGCCTCAGCCCCTGTCTGTTCTACACCTGAGGTACTCTCTGCTTACAAGCACAGCAGCTGATCCATAAAGGAAGTGCTCTTGATCTGCTAACCACCCCCCTTCTGATCCCCCCCAGGATGCTGTTGGCCCTCTTGGCCACCAGAGCACATTGCTGGCTCAGAGTCACCCTGCTGGCCACTAGGACCCCCAGGTCCCTTTCTCCTCCACTGCTCTCCAACAGGTCAGTGCCCACCCTCTCCTGGTCCCTGGGGTTGTTCCTGCCCAGCTGCCAGCCTCTCCCCTGACCCTGGTTGCCCCTCCCTCCATCTCTCTCTGCCCAGCTCTCCAGCTCTCGCTGAACAGCAGCCCAGGCTGCTGGGGGGTTGGTGACACCACCCAGCTCGGTGTCCTCAGCAAACTTGCTGATCCCTCACCCAAGTCAGTAATGAACAGATCGAATGGGACTGATGCATCACACTGACAGTGAGAAACACCTAGAGGATTTTTCTCCCCGTGCCCTCTTTTCCTGGCAGTTCTTCTGCAGACGATGCCACCAGCAACCACAGTCACGGGCGACTGCTGCAACCTCCTCCCGTTTGCACTAACTGAAGTCATCAGTGCAACCCCCCCTGCGATGTCGGGCACAGAAGAGCCCGAAGGGTTAATCTTGCAGCCATATTTGCAGGTTCTTTAGCCCGAGAGTGGAAATCTTTGCAGCAGAGAACTTGTTCAAAGCTAAAAATAAAACAAACAACTGCAGGATGACTCAGAGGACGACATCCAATTTCACATCCTCCAGAATTTTCTAAACAAGATGTGTGGGGAGGGTTTTTGACTCAAGCAAAGCGTCCATCCAGCTGCATTTCTCCCTCCTCTCATCCTAAGAGTGAACATTCCTACTCCGCCTGGAAAAGCCAGGAGAAGGTGCTGTCTGCTGAAGGATAAACACAGGATTACAACCCCGGGAGAGCGGGGTGGATGCCACGAGCGTTCGTTCCCCGGTACAAGAAAGGGCTGGCAGTACTGCTCTGCGTTAGCAACCGCAGCTCAAGGAGCCACGCACGTAATCAGAAATAAGAAGGGAAAGCTGACAAATATACTTACGGTCCGTTGCCATGCCAACGAAGATGCACTTTTTGAAGCGACATTCCTGGCACTGATTCCTCGTCACTTTGTCTATCACACATTTTCCTTCATATTTACAGGAATAGGTTGGATGGAGGTTTTTCTGAATGGTTCTTCTAAAAAAACCCTAAGTAAGATAAATAAAGACGTCGCCAAGCGTTAGCACCGGGCGGCGGTTCCAAACCGGGAGCTGCTCGGGTTCGGAACGCAAGGTAACAGCGGTCTCTCAAAGAGAGGGGAACAAATGGGTTCGGTAGGGTATGGCCATTGCACAAAACATCTCACCCCCTAAACATTAAAAGCTCACAGTGTCTTAGCTAAGTGAAGACCTAAGCAACCATGTCCTGTCGCTCCTAACTTCCTGGCTTGGATCAGCACTAGTGTGGCCAGCAGGACTAGCGATGTCATTCTGCCCCTGGACTGGGCACTCAGTTACTGGGGGCAGTTAAGGTTCATTGACTGCAAGAAAGAGACTGACAACTGAGGGAACTACGGCAACACAAGAGTTGCTGTGATTCAGGGCTCTAATGCCAATCCATCCCCAGAATCTCAGATCCAAATACTCCAGCACGTTGGGGGAAGAACCATGGCACCAGTGCCCACCGTGTGTGGTCCTGTGTAGCTAGAGAAACCCCAATCATTGTTATTTTCCGCAGGGAAGAATCGCTTTCTCACAGGATCTCGAGCTATTCAGCCACATTTATGGCAGTGAAATCATCTGAGTTGTGCCTGACTCTGTTACTCAACACTGGGGAGGGGGCTGGGTCAGTAGAATTTAATAGCCCAAAGCAATTCCTTGTTGAATTCTGTTTGGGGCTGCAATGACGGGCTGAAAGCACACTGCAATCTGCTCGAGTTAAAGGAGTCCAGATCTTTCTGCAGCCCTTTCAACTGGCTGTCGATGCTTCCCGAAGCCATGGATGGTCCTGGTGTGTGAAGCATGTGGAAGGGATTTCGATTGTTGCTTCTTCACAGTGACAATGAGAGGCACTGGAAGATCATTAATCACTCCAGACTCTCGATGACCTCAGGGAGAATCTCAGCTGTTGCACAGACAGATTGACTGGAGCTGCCGGGAGCACACGGATGTGCGCTGGCTGGGAACGTGGTCAGAGCAGCAGTCACACAGGGAAACGCAGAAGGTAGCGGTCAAACGGCAACAACAAACAAAGCAGCTAACTTTGCCCTTGTCTCTTCATTACTGCCAAGCCCGGCTCTGCTCCTTATGCATAGGGAGAGCAGCAGCATAGGCAGAGACAGCTTATCGCGAGTACTGGATGTTCTCACTCGCTTCTAATCTTTGTTTTAGCTGACGGCACAGGTCAGGAAGCCTGTATAATGGAGGAGCTGGCGTGCTATTTCTGGTTCCCACCTTCCCCCCGAGCCATTTACCTTGCAACCTTCGCAAGTGATGCAGCGATAATGATATCCGGTGGCTTTGTCCCCGCACACTACGCACAGCTCATCCTTGTCTAAGTAACTGGGGATATACCCTGCAAAGGAAAAGAGGATACGGCCTGTGAACGTGACATGAAATTGCATGACACCTTTAATCGAACGACAGCACGTTAAAGTCCACCGCAGATCTCGTCTACCAGCCCCGCACGTCTGAAGCAACTCAATATCCTGAATAAAAAGCTCATGCATGTTATGGACTTTTAAAAACACAGTCTGTAACATCTACTTCTCAGCATCTCAAGAGAGGGAGAAGCAGGAACGTGACTGCTGTCTCCTAAGTGAAGTACTGCCTCAGAAAAAGGAATACAGATGCTTTTCCTTCAACGTCCTTGACGTGAAAAATCACAGCGAGACATTCCTCTCCCCCCTTTCACAGACAGACTTGTATACAGATCCCAGCGTGACTCAGGAACCTGGTACTAAGACATCTTTACTGAGAGATCAGTTGTTCCCAAACATCCCACAGGTATGGTTAGAGAAGTACCAGCAACACAGAGTCCAAGCCTTACTGAGCAGCCCAGCCCAGCCCAGACCTGGCTGTGTGCTGCAGGAACATCTGATACAGCCTGAAAGCAGGGTTAGGTACACAGGTGATGAAGGATGTGTCCTTCCCTTGGGAGCCTGTAACTGGACCCAGCACTGCAGGTGTGTTTCACCAGAGCTCAGCAGAGGAGAAGGATCACTGCCCCCAGTCATCCTCACAGCCCTCACCAGCTGGTGACCTTCCCAGTGCAGATGGGATGCCATGGACCATCCTTTTCTGCTGCCTCATGCTTGACTGGCTGCTCTTCAGGAACCCCCAAGTACTTGAAAGCCCAGTGCTTTCCAGCCAGTCAGGTCCCAGCCCTGACTGAATTCCCCTCAGTGCAGGAGTTCCCTGTGCTGAACTGCAAGAGAGTTCTCTCATCCCATTTCTTCAGCCTGATGGCACCACATCCAGCCCCTGCACCAGGCACTCCTCCCAGTTGTGCTGCAGTGGGTCCAAAGAAGGGCAGTGAAACTGGTGAAGGGTCTGGAGAGAAACCCTTATGAGGAACTAAGAGTGAAGGGAACTGGGTCTACTTAGCATGAAGAAAAGAAGGCTGAGGAGAGAGAGACCTTACTGCTGTCTACCTCCTCTTGAAAGGAGGTTGCAGAGAGGTGGCGGTCAGTCTCTTCTCCCAAGTTAGAAGCCGTAGGACAAGAGGAAAGGGGCTGAAGCTGCACCAGGGGAAGCTCAGGCTGGACAATGGGAAAAACTTCTTCAGTGAAAGGGTGATCAGGCCTTGGAATGGGCTGCCTAGGAAAGGGGCTGAATCGCCATCCCTGGATGTGTTTTAAGCTTAAGGCTTAGCAGTGGGCTTGGCAGAGTTGGGTTAACTGTTGGATTTGATGATCTTAAAGGCCTTTTCCAGCCTAAATGTTTCATGATTCCATGGTTTCATCTGCCAACGGGCTGAGTGCAATTTATGAGCGCAGAGTCCCTCCCCACGAGGGAGAGTCCTTTGCCTGTGGTTGCCTGTAACAGTACCCCCTGTCACCAGCTCGCAGAACCCATCTGTAGCGCCGCATGTTGGGCCAGGTTCCAAGCCTGCGGTCTTCCTGCAGCCCTCACACCACCAAGGCTCAGTATAGCATGGGGACTTGGCACACCACGGGCACACGGGGAGCAAGCAGCACAGCAGAAGGCTGGTGGAGGACGCTGCAAGAGGGCTGGCCGTCACCTTGCTGTCACTAAACACAGAGTCAGCTCAGCACCAGGCACTTTAAATGAAAGCACCTTCTTCCTACGGCTCCACTCGCCAGAGATCCTCCGCAAAGAAAAGCCAGTATCAGAGAGAAAATGCTTGAAGACGGTTGAACTGAGCTTAAAATACCTGAACTTTCTGGGGGCTGCTGAGTGGATTAAAGAAGGAAGAAGGCAGGAGGTACTTGCTCAGCCTACTTAACACGCCTAGTTTGAACCTCATTATGAGAATCACAAACAACAGAGGAACTTCAAGCCCTCTTCTGTAATGCTGGGAAGAATGAGAAGCCACGTCTGGGTACCCGCACCCCAGGTCTGCCCTTACTCCTCTGAGAGAGGGGGAAGCAGCTGGTTTCTTCCTGCGCATCACACCAGCACATCACATGCACATTGAGGGACTTTCTGCCATGATGAACAAGCAGTGCTTGGATAAAGACTCTGGACATGTGGAGCTGGTTCTGTGACCTTGAGGGAGGAGACACAGCAGGGTTTCGACTCTAATTTACATCACTGACTCCTAATGGACATTATGCCAGTGGGGGATTAGCAGAGGCTATTATCTCCATCCTGCCCCCATTCTGCTCCCACCTGCCTCTGCACATGCAACACTCAGACAACACAAAGCCGATAGAGGAGGCAGCAGAGTCAGCAAAGGGATGCAGAATCTCCCCACTGCATTTCTCATGAAGATTAACTGCTTCTTATTACTGCTGGTTACTGCTCTCTGTGCAACGCAGACCTAGGGCAGCATTAACCACAAGTCAGTGTCCCTGGTCTTCTTCTCCAGTACTTACTTCTGAGTTGAAGGCCTTGATGTTTCATGAAGGAGACCCTCTGGTGAGCAGTGCTCATGTTCTTTTCTATGGGAGGAGCAGAAGACCCCTCGCCTAAACTGCTTCCCTAAATGCATACAGTGGCTTCTGCAGGTGACCACTGGGACCCATCTCCTGCTTGGAGTTTCACAACTTTACCCAACGCAGGAAACAGATTCCCATCTGGCAGAGGGCAGTCCTTCCACAGTCACTTCCAGTCAGAAATTAAGAGTAGCATCCTTCCATGCCACCATGTTCCCAGTCTCGCTGCATCAGAAGCACAGGCAGCTAGTGAAGCCACATCAGTGTTAAACACTGTGAGCATCACTGTGGCAGGACTGGAGGGGCATGAGGATGAGTGCAGGGCTGGAGCACCTCTGCTATGGGAACGGGCTGAGAGAGTTGGGGCTGTTCAGCCTGGAGAAGAAGAGACTCCAGGGAGATCTCAGAGCAGCCTTCCAGTCCCTGAAGGAGGCTGCAGGAAAGCTGGGGAGGGGCTGTTTGCAAGGGCTTGGAGTGGTAGGAGCAGGGGGAATGGTTTCCAGCTGGGAGAGGGGAGGGTTAGACTGGAAGTCAGGAGGAAATTCTTCACAGAGAGGGTGCTGAGACCCTGGACCAGGTTGCCCAGGGAGGTTGTGGCTGCCCCCCAGCTCCCTGGCAGTGTTCAAGGCCAGACTGGCTGGGGCCTTGAGCACCCTGGTCTAGTGGGGGTGTCCCTGCTCATGGCAGGGGTGTGGAACTGGATGATCTTTGAGGTTCCTTCCAACCTGAACCATTCTATGAATCTACGACTGTGTGTGTTACCAGGTGAGGGCACACTTTCAGCTGTTAGAAACAGCTCCATCTTCCCAGCCCATGGTTCCCCCTCACACAGCTCTTCTGATGGAATAATCTTACCTCAGAACACCATCAGCAATAAAGCTGTGCCTTAAACATGTTTCCTTGCTATTCCAAATCAGAGTGATACCCACACTGCCGTATGGTTTGAGCCCTCCTTCAACAGCCAGTAGTGTTCCCAGTGCCCACCTGGATCTTTGCTTTGAGTGGAGAGCACCCAAAACTGACCTTGAGCTGCCACGTCTGGTGTTTCCCTGCAGCCTGGAGTAACTCCTTTGTTCCCCAGACATCCACCTGCTAGTCGGCCTAATCTTGCTGTGTTGGCAAGGCTAAGTCCTCAGTGGGACCCTTACCTAGAAGAATTCATTGTATAATCCCTTATATCCAGTCCTGATGATGATCCACAGGACCTTTTAAGTTCTAACTGTTGCTGTGCAGAGGTGCAGCAAGAGACTGCCCCATGAGACTGCCCCAGTAGCCCTAAGGACAGAACGAGATCTGCCAACCTATGCAGCCCTCCAAGGTCCTGTGTTTGACCCATACTGTCTGCCTACACTCTCACATCACCATTTATAACTTAACACAGGATGTGTGACCCAGTGCAGTGGACTGGAGAGACACAAACAAGACACTGGGTGGCTATTCCTCCCCCCACTCGCTCCTGACCCACCACAGGCAGAAGACGTCATTGTTTGGCTACTGCACAGGGCCACCTGTGTCTCAGAACCACTACCCAGTATTTTGATTGCCACTGCTCACTGGCAAAGTCAAGGACTAAATAGAGTCCCTGAAATCTTTCTGTCCCCATCCTGCAGGCTTTGTGTGACTGGAGGCCACTCGCTGCACTGGGGAGGTGAGGACGTCTCAGTGGGTTCCTGCTCCCTTAGTAGACACTGCAGTATGAAAAGGATGAAGTTAATTACTACCTTGAGAATCCCCGAGTGAGCTGACAAGACGGTTCATAGCACTGTTCCACAGCCACACTGCAGCTCCTTGCAGATTACAACACAGCCACCAGCCACTCAACCTTGGTGCCGAATAGGCTCAACCCGTGTTTACCGGAGAAAGCACAGAGCTGAATGAGAAATAGAATACTCCCTTCTCGCTTGAGTTGCTGTCAGAGTCGATCTGAAAGGCTGGGCTGATACTCTGGAACCTTCTTTCTGACTCTCTTTAAATTACTATCTTCATCAGGGCTGTGAACAGGCTCATTCCTCGTTAGCTAACTGGCTAATTGCGTCTCCGCAGTCCCGGTCTCCAGTGACATCCTTACATCTCTGGAACTACTCAACTGCTCTGCAGGGGTACTACCGGAAACATCCCCGCAGTCTCTTTGCCCTCAAGGTCTTTTGGATGTATTGATCGTGTTCTCTGGTCTGAGCCCCAGACCTGAGCAGACTCGTTCGTCGCACACAGAGGTACTGAACACATTTCAGCCCACACTGTGGCATCGCTTCAGCTGGTTCGGTACCGGCATCCACGGCCAAATGCAGGCACAAACCACACTACTCCAAGAGTCTGGCCACGCTATTGTCTTGTCCCCCAGAGGGATTTAAATGCCTTTAGAGACCGTAACACAGTGCTGCAACTACACCTCTGCCAACATCAGTTCTACTACCAGTATGGCTCCGTTCTCCCTCCCATCCTTCCTGTGGTGGCGGAAAGGTTACAGTAAGGGAGCTGAAAGTGCTTTTCCCACTGCTTTGCTGAACAAGATGCTGTTTTCCTGATCGCTCCTGCCTCCCGAGGTGGGAGGACAAGAGTAAGATTCCTCATCTTTAAGCCCCGAATAACTGCTCTCACACCTGGAGCTGCTCTGTCAGTGCTGGTGTAAATTGATTACACACGCACGCGCTCCCTGCAAGCGATGAGCAGGCAGGCTGACATAACCTCTCTGCTGCTTTTCCTCAGCTCTTCAGAAAGCACCCCAATGCCTTCACGCTGCTGAGGACTCACTCCAGCAGTCAGGCAGTACTCACAGTCACACACAAATTGCCTGAGACCAACAGAAAGGGAAATAAGAGTGACAACCAGTTATAACAACTAAAGCTCCACTCTCCCTCCACAGCAAAAGACATCATTAACCTCACCTTGGAGTAGCCCCTGGTCACTTCTGGTCTGAACCCAGAGGCTGGAGTTAGAGCCTAACTTGCTAGAGGCTGCAGGCATCTATCCTTCACTTCATCTAGGGAAGTGAAAGCCAACTTTCATCCCGGTTTTAACTCTGCAGACCTATTTTTCAGGTTGTACCCAGGACTGTGCTCACAGCAAACGTGGGGATGCGGCGTAAGGGTAGGGTGGCACCGGCTCCCCACCCCAGAGCATCACCATCCCTTGTGCAGTGCTGTCAGCTCACAGTGGCCAGCGGCGCTGGAAGAGGGGAAAGGTACTGCAGTTTAAGCCCTTTGGGACAGAGCTTGGAGCAGCACCTCATTTCCATGATGATGAGTCCTGCAAGCTGGAACTGAGGAGGTTCCCTATCAATCTCAGCAGGACCTTCTTCCCAGGGAGGGTCCCGGAGCACTGGACCAGGCTGCCCAGGGGGTTGTGGAGTCTCCTTCTCTGCAGACGTTCCAGCCCCGCCTGGCTGTGTTCCTGTGCCACTGGGTCTGGGTGATCCTGCTGTGGCAGGGGGATTGGACTGGGTGATCTTTCTAGGTCCCTTCCCATCCCTAAGGATTCCATGATTTCACAGCCTCATCCAGAAAGCAAAGTGTAGCTGGTTCCTGTCTCCTGCGGTAGAATTGGGTCCCAAAGGGTTTCCTTAAGAAAGCAGCCAGCTTTTGCACACAGCATAAAAGAGAACGGAGCAACAAGCAGATGCAAAGCTAAACCCACACCTCTACCTCTTGATATCCCAGAAGACTTTCCTCCCCCCCCTTTAAAACTCAAACCTTTCAGCACAGTTTGTGGCAGCTAATTCAGAAAGAATAGTTTTTCATGTTCACTAATAACTGGAGGGGTCTTGGGCTCTTTTTTCCCCTTATTTTTTGAATGATTTCAAATGCCATGAAGACAGAGAAGCAATGAAGCTCCCTTTGATCAATAATCATGTAGGGTGCCGGTGGTTCTTTTTCCTCCTCAGAAGGAAAAGAAAACTTAAACCCTAAATAACTCCCAGAAGTTTGGATAGGGAAAAGCTCCATGTGCTACTGCAAAGTCCCATCAGACTGGAACGGCGTGGGATTCAGATGATTAACAGCAGTACCGACTGCAACAATGAGGACTCCTCCTGAACACCTGCTTAGGGACTTAATTTTGCTTTAATGGGCTATTACCGAGGCTTCTCTAACAAACTCCCTTGTGCCCCCCTCTCCCCAAATCAATTCTGGATCAATACAGACACACATGCCCTGCGCAGAGCCTTCTGTTCTTAGGACGGGATTAAAAGATTCGTTAGTTTTACGATAGCTTGGTTAAAAGATGGAAATTAAAGGAGAGCCAGCGTGCACATGTCCCCAGAGTTTAGATCTCCTCTGCTTAAGCAACTCGGCGTCTGCAAAGGTCTGACAGAAGGGAGGCAACTTTTGACTTGCTGTGGCAGTAACAGGGCTCTAAAGAACCCTACGGCACGGTGCTCGGTCTCCCTGAACGATCCATTCAAACCCAAACTTGCAGCAAAATTCACTGCCAGCAGAAAACAAGGGCAAACAACTGGTTTTACGAGCAGCTCTGTAGTTTTTCAACCAAACAAGTAGTGAACTTTGAGCAGAGCAGACGTCAGGTACCTTCGGTACTGAGAGAACTCATTTTGAGCTCTGATCTGGGTCCTTAAATTATTATTTATCACTTTATCACCTTATGATTTATAGTACTGATGTTTTGGGAAATGCAGTCCTTCCCTGACTCAGCGACAGGTCTGTACGTTCCCTAAGGCAGTCCCGAGAGCTGTTTCCCTGTAACCACAGTCAGACACGGGGAAAGCCAACACAGAGTCACAAATTCACAAACTGAAACCCAAGAGCAGATAAAGAGCCTTCAAACCCATTTTACACCTCGCACAGCACAAACCCCAAGCACTACCCACAACGAGAGAGAGTCCCACAGCTCGATCACGAGCTCACAGCTTCCTAGAGTAGGATTTTAAAGGCTATTTCCTTTACTAGTAAAGACAATGCTGTTTGGAGCATAAAATGCAGGTCTTTCTCTACTCCACGTAGAACTTATTGCCTCCAGAGGTGACGGGTGCTGCAGACACAGAAGCATACCATCCAGGACTTTTTCTATCAGCGTATACATTTCCAGCACCAAGCGCGAACGAGCGGTGCCCTCGCAAGGGAGACTATCTCCATTTTCTGTGGAGTTGAGAATAAGCAGCCTCCTGTTTATTATAACAACTTTACCAGTGAGAAACCCTGGTTTTCCACCGGGTTTCATCAGATTCATCTGGGGGGTGGATGAAGACCACCTGCTTTTAATAGAGAAGGACTCTATGTTGGTCTAACAGCCTCTGCACTTTTATTCTCTAATAATGCGATTGAAATACTACTCTGCACGCATCGCCCTGCTTGTCTGAGCTCAGAACAGACAACATTTGAAGCGAAACACGCCGTTCCCTCTACACCGAAATCCTTTCGAGCGTCCGCTGGTACTCGGGGCTCTTTCTGGCTCTGCTTTGCTAACTTGAAAGCAGCAGGAGAAATTCTAAAACAAGGAGAAAGACCGAACCCTGAGGGAGCAGATCGAGCACTCTGATTATCTCCCACCAACCTACTGCTTACATGAACTTTTTGGATGCAGAACAGTCCTTCCTGCACAGATAGACTGATCTCTCAGCTTCTTCTGACGTGAACAATCAGCAACTACATGCTTTTCACTTAAAAGACAGTAACTCCATTCAAACAGCCTTCTCCCCGTCCCTGTTCGCAGTGCTGGTCTCCACAGATGTTGCCCAACAGAGTTTGGGCAACCAGGACTCCCACAAACTGTTTGCACGTCCTAACCCCACGGCTTTAAGACGCAGCACATATACCGACGGCATTTCAGACGAGAAACTTTCTGAGCTAGCTCACTGGCGAACAGCAAACGAACTCACTAGCCCCCGAAAGCAAAAAAGCAAGCCACAGATTCGCAAACACCTTTTGTTTGGGTTTGGTATTTTTTCTTTTCTTTAAGATTAAGAAAAAGTGCTTGGAAATCCTCCTCGCTCGCAGCAAACCTTACAATCACCTAGCAACCTATGCTACTGCTGCTTTCAGTTTTGAACAGGCAGCCTTCACATTCACAGAGGCATCGGAGCTCACCGATGCGACGGGTTAAGTTCAAAGCAAAACAAAAACAACAGCAGAGAGAACTGGTTTTTCGGTATTGAAAGAAATCGCCCCTACCTTTCTTCTGAGAGTACGATGGCGACTGCACTTGAGAAAAAGTAGGTTTTTCTTCGCTGAAATATTCAGGTTGGTTGTACTGATTCAGGGCCATGTCCATGTCAGAGTACTCGCTTTTAAACACGTTTCCAGGGTAACTACAGGTATAAGGCTGATTCACCGCCCAGGCCTGTTCCATATATATGTTGTTACCGTGCAGGACCTGAGCATCACAACTGTTGTAACCCTGATTCTCTTCAATATATGTGCAATAATCAGTGGACTGCATGTAGCAACTGCTACCGGCAGCTGGGTGCACTTCATATATTTCTTGCATACAGTAGTTCATTTTGTTACCCTATCTCAGCTTCTACTTTACGTACACACACACATGCATACACACGCAGGCATGCATACGCATGGAACGGGAGAGCAGCGATGAATATACACCGGCAAAGTCGACTGCAAAACAGCCCCTTTTACTTGGGAGCAAGCACCTGATGTGCTAAAATCCTATTTATATTGGGACAGCTTGTGAACTCCCCTGCCAGTCAAACATATTGGGAAGCAGATTTATGACAGTCAAAGGTCTTAATCTGTGACTGTAAGTTAATTCCGAGGGAAGACGGCAGGAAGGGAGCAATGACCACCAGACAAAGGAGCGCTGTCCCGACAACCCTCCTGTTCCCCCGTGTGTCCGCAATAATCATTTTATAAAGCATTTCCAGTCTTTTCCAATATGATTAGAAAATGATTAGTAAGACGAGGACGCGGTTATGTCACTGGAGTTGTCAACTTAAGTGTGAAGCATGATAAAGACTGCTTAACAACTCCCGGAGGGGACACGCTGACAATCCTAAAATCAATAATCCTGTTTTTCAGCATTAAACCATGGAAAATCCAATCGCGCTGCGCTGCTGACCCACGCACCAGTCTAGTTTTACAAAATTTAGCAACTTAATCTGTCATTAGCTTTATTGATTTGGGTTTACAGAATTACATGCATGAATCTCCCCAGCCTTACACACACACACACACACACAGAGTCCTCCTCACCGCCCGGTAATGCATTTACAGGGAGGCTGCTTTTCTAAACTTCAGGGATTGGGGGAGATAATTTCTACTGAGTTCAACAGGTGGGAAATGTCCAAGCCATACACAAAGAACTCTGTTCAAATATTAGCAGTAAGGGAATTGCTTTGCTACCTGCTTTGGGATCTTTTGTGTTTTCAGTCAGCTCTTCTCTCTGCTCTGGAATAAATTCATTCATTCCTAACTTGTTCTCTCTGCTATTTGTTTGGTTTACGGCAAAATCTGTTGTTTTCTTTACAGCACAGATGGAAGTTTGGAAAGCAGTAACAATGACAGCATCTCTCTTCAATTATTCGGGAGCAGAATCATTAGTGATTTGATACAGAGGTCTTAGTTCTTATTTCGCTGATTTTAAACGCTTTACATGGTTGCCCAAATGACCTCGGTTGGTGCTGTCTCATCCGGGATCCTAATGAATATAAACCCAGGACCCTGATGAATATAAAGTGGTCTTAGAAGCATCAGCGAAGGATGTGCAGGTCCACGTTTCTCCTTATCCAACAGTTTCAGCCTGATGCAAAGAACCGACAGAGGAACGCTCTCGGTCCAACATAACCCGGTACCAGCCATCGAAACGAGAAGCCTTGCCTGTCAGGATCGGACAGCCAGGCTGCCAGAATTCAGGAAAGGTGCTCCGAGGATCGCAATGGCTCCCACGATGGTGGTATCGCTGCTGATCTTCCCTCTTGAAAACACATTTTGTGCTCAGAAAACACCACCGTGTTTCCTAAGCCAAACCCAACTCTATTCAACACCCATTCCACTGAAGGCAACAAAGCTGTCTCCCAAACGAAGAGCGAAAGCTCTGATCATTTAAACAAACCAGCCTGAATAACGACTGAACTCCCCGAGCAAAGCACAAAGGAACCCTCCTTTTCCACAGATCTAACTCAACGAGCAGCACTGGCAAACACCAGGTGAAGAAGCGCACGACAACAGCTCATTTCCATCGCGGCTCGGTCCCGTCACGCAGACTCTACCAGCAGCAGACCAGCACGTCTTAAGAAAACACGATTCTTCAAGCACGGATGTTCAGCGCGTGCCCCTGTTTCCTAGAGAACTTGACACGGAAACCCCCCAACCCATTCCCAGGTGTGAGACCGGGTGGTAACGCTGTAGTGCAGCCCATACAACCTGCCGAGCTCGCTTCCCCGCACTCCCCAGCAAGAAAGCAAGTGCAATACATGGGATGTTAATCACCAGGAAGCGAGCTCCCGTACAGCTAGCAGGAATTTCTGTGCCAGCCTGCACAGAGGCCAGGCTGGACTTTACAGCTTAGCCGAGCACACCACGCAGCCCCTGCAACCCCTCGGCAGGGAATGGGGGCTCCTCACCTGTAAGGCACGACCCTTCAAGAAGTTTCTAGCAGCGCACGCTGCCGTTCCCTTGGAAACAAATCAGTTCCAAAAACACCGCCAAGATTTAGCACCTCTATTAAAGCAGAAGTGTTCCCAAAATAGTTTCTATTTAATCATTTAGGGTCCAATCCCTCCTCTGCCTTTCAAGCATCGCTTTGATTGAAAGCATCTGAAGAAAGACAGTCAGACAGGGTCTTATCAAACGTCTGGAAGCAGGGTGGAAAATACTACCAACGGCTTTTCCGTCAGGCATTCTGTTTGGAACATTAGAGTATTCCAATCGGGCCCTGCCGAGCTTTCATGGACTTCAGCAGCACAGCAGCACACCCGGAATTTTATCAGCTCACAAGTGTCTGATGACGTGAAGATAGGGAAATTCAACTGAATGAAACCTCTGGTGTGAGCACCCAGCCCAGGGGTTAAACAGAAACTGCTGGAGGCAGAAGCTGATCCAAAATGTAAACCCTTCACCGTTTGAGGTGTCAGCTCACAGACTACAACAGGCACTCGATGAACACGGGTCTTGAATGCCCAAGGTTTGAAACGCTCACCCCGGCGTAAAGCAGAAGTGTAGTGCAGGCACTGGGCGGACAGGAGTCGGGGCAAGAACGCCTGAAAGGAGCTGTGTGCATGACAGGCTGCCTCACGCTGCTGCGTGCAGCTCTTCACCGACTCCTGGTGTAAAGGTTCTGACTGAAAACTGCAATCACTGAGAATCAAGTGCCTCGCTGTAAGAACTGTGTGGGAAATGCCTCACACCAGGGCTTTCTGTTTACTTCTAATGACTTGTATTCTGTATGAATCACAGCTGGATTCTAGACGAATCCTGGCTGGAAAGGAGCTCCCAGCTCCCCCAGTCCAACCATCCCCACCCCAACAAAACCCCTCAGTTCCTGAGAGACTGACAAACACAGCCTGACCCCCTCCCTGCTGCCCCTCGAGCAGGGCAGGAAGCACCATGGCTACACAGGTTTCGTTGGGTTTGCAACGGATGCAGGAAGCTTCAAACTAGCTAGAGGAAATGTAGAGCAACTCCAATGCTCAGGGGGCTGGAGCAGCTCCCCTGTGAGGACAGGCTGAGCAAGGTGGGGTTGTTCAGCCTGGAGAAGAGGAGGCTCCAAGGGGACCCTCTAGCAGCTCTCCAGTCTCTGAAGGAGGCTACAAGGGAGGGCTTTTGACAGGGGTGGTAGTGAGAGGACAAGGGGAAAGGGTTCCAGCCTGGAAGAGGGNCAAGAGTACATCTCTTGTCTGGCTATTTATGAAGGAAGCTCCTCTCTGCCTCTCTCAGAAAACCCTGGGTTATGATATGCCAGAAATGCATACGTGACTCACAGCACACCAGCGCGAGGTGCCTTCTATTGAAAGGCTTCACACTCAGTCTGTCTGGGTAACAAAGGATGTCACAGCTTCTATTTAAACCACCAGACTCACTACAAATCCATTCTGCATTGAAAACATTTGACACCTTGAATACAGCTGGTTGAAGGAGAATTAAGAAGGAGCCTGCTCTTTCCCGATGGAGTCTCCTCGAGGGTTTCTGCTTAGTTCTCCTTGCACTAGCTGCTCGTACTCTTCAAGATACATGTAGGTAGCACAGAAATCATCTGCTCCTTGAGACACGTGCCAACAAACCAGCTAAAAATACTCTCGAGTAGTGTTTGACAACTCCTCAGATGGTTTCTGAGCAAATATTGCTACGAGTGATCCTAGACCTGTGACCCAGACAACCCAATGCCTTACGTCTGCCCATGGCTCATAACTGGAAGACCCCGTGAGCAGACAGCAGTTACTGACAGAGTTTACCTCTTGAGAAAGTAACCACCAACACTGAATGCCCAGAGCTTTTGTGAGGCAGTCCCTACCTCAGCTCCACGTGGAAACCTAGAGAGTTCCTGTTGTTCAGAAATAAAATGGAGCAGTGAGCTAGCTGGTGTAGTCCGATACCGCGGAATTAACAGCCTCCTGGCTGCCACTGTCTGGGCTCGGTAGCCTCCTGACAACCCTCAGTAAGACGTTAAAGCGATCAACACCTGACATCTGTTAGCCAAGAGGCATCCTGAGGTAAAGAGCAACTAAATCTAAAGAAATCAGGTACTTAGACCAGTTTAACTTTTTCCTGAGGTGATATCCTGCCTGACACTGTAATCTTTCCTCCCGGAGTGACGCGAGACTTAAGTAGAAGAAAACAACTTGGGGCCCCTCCCCGCTCCCCAAGACACAGTAATTATTCTGTAGGCACAGAGCAACGAAGAACTATTTATCCCAGTTTAAAAAGGAGTAAAAATAACTCCAGCACTCCGTGTGTGCCAACAACCGCCATTCTTTACAGGAACCCCTTCAACGCCCAGAGCAAAATAAAAGCTACCCAAAAGAAAGCTCAGACCACCGAGTCGAAGAGTAGCCGTAACAGGTGCTATGTGAGCTCTGTCCGTGCACTCACGGAGGCGTTGGGGATGGCTGATAATAAGGCAGAAGGAAAGGGTCACAGGTGAGAGATGAACAGGCTGACAGGAGGACAGGAGCGGCTTTGTTTAACGTACTGTATTTTAAAAGGCTGGGGCTGGAAAAGCTTGGTGATGGAGACTATAAAGAGAAGCACAAATCACTTCTTAAAGGGCTAAAGGGAAGAGGTACTGTTTGTATATTCAGGTATCACACAGAAATCCCCAGTAAATGTTAAGTTAGAAGTAAAAAAATCAGTAAATAGGAAGAATAAATAGAGTTTTACTCAACTCAAGAGCTTGTTCACAAAGCTATCAAACTGAATAAAAAGCAATGCTAAAGCTCACGGTTCTTTCTGCTGCAAAAGAGCTGCTTTCAACAGCTCGAAACACTGCAAACAAGAAAGCATTTCCCACGGAACAAGTCTTTTGCTAACGGCCAAAGCCCTGAACAGAAAGACACAGTCACCTGGTTGCTGCCCTGCGCACAGCGATGCCAGTTACCTTTACACTGCTTGTCTTCTCTCTGGTACTCCTGAGCCCTTGTCATGACTCGAAGCTCTGCTGCCGTACAGCCTGGCTGTAAGATCGCGCCAGTCCAAGGCGAAGCGTGTCGGCACTGCCAAAGCTGCTGTCCATTCCTCTGGGTGTCATGGGCTTTGGAGTGCTTTTTCCTACAGCAGTGCCTTGCTGCTATGCCCACTACATTCCACTCCTGGGTTCTGTCAGGAAGCTGAATCTGTCTGTCCCACGACAGGAGGCCACGTCCCGGATGTTTGGCAAACACTGCAGGGCTACCGACTGTTGGCACTGCTAAAATCTTGCTCAGGTGTGGAGTTTTGGAAAGCAAGTGGTTCCCCAGCTCTCCCGCTGCTGTGGTATTCCCGTGCATCTCCACCTGCCCGCACCGATAGGATGCGGAGCCTCTCAGCCATGCCCGTTCAGCCACCATAGCTCCCCTTCCTTCCCTACTGGGCAATACAAAATATGCCCGTCTGCGAAGCCCGGGCGAGCGGGCAGCTCTGTGTGCACGGGCTAACGCTGGATGTGACTTTCACAACATCACGACGGCAGCGGGGGCCTCAGGGCAAGTTACCACCGATTTATTGCCTCGCTCATATGATCATTTGAGGTCTTGTAGGTCGGGGCTGGTCGTGAACAATTTTCAGATACTTAAAACACAAAACAGCAAGGATTCAGCCTTGTTTGACTTCGCTCTTATCGTCGGCTGACCTGAGGGACACTCTGTTACCTAAGTGTGACATTCTTATGTGGGCATGCTTAGCCGCTCTGCCTTTGCTACCTACTGCCTTCCTCTCCTCGTGGGCACAGAGGACTATCAGAGGCACTAATTTTATCGCAGGGTTGCAGACACCTTGTGCCAGCGTAGATGAATAATACCGAAGCTGCCTGCTTTAGTTTGATCTAATTAATCAGAATTAATAAGCAGACTTATTTGTTCTTTGATAGAGAAGGACCAGAGATTGATAGTTGGTCAATCTGTACAGCTGAACAGAGCTGTCTTCTATTTTTTGAGTAGTAAAGCTCAGTGCTAGGGGGCTCACACATCGGAAACAGCAGTCTCTGTAGTCAGAGTGCATTTTATACTGCACCTGTAGAAATGAAACCACAGACTAGCCAGCTTGCACAAAGAAACGAGCAGATTCCAGACATGAGAGGACTGATACCCACTGGGTTTTAATCACAGTTAGGATTCTGCTATATTCACGGACTGCTGAGTGAACTTGACCTACATTTGGCAGCGAGTGTTGGTCACCAACTAATTTATCAACAAAAATCACTGCTAACAGCTTTGGATTCCAGCTACCAGTTCTACCACACTACTGCCGTTTCTGGATGTGCTGTCTTCTCTTTTGACTCTTACAGGACATAACCAGAAGACTTCATTAATGTTAGAGATCAAATCCTGTTATGTTAATCCCTGATAGTACAGACAGCGTTCCTTGCTATCTTGTTTAACTCCAAGTGTAAATTTCAAGGCATGCCTCTTGTTTTCTGCTGGGGATGTAAGCTCACTTGATAGTTGCAGTGAAAAGCCAGTTCCTTCCACTCACGGTGTCTCAGCTGGACATCAACAAGACCCACTGATATGAGAAACCACCCGGCATCACCGAATGTGCAGGGCAGATAACCACAGAAGCTGCAGGGGCTTTACAGAGCCACTCTTAGTGCAGACTTGATCTTGCTAGTAAATTTAAAAGCTAAATGCAGGTAGTATGGCAGAAGATTATCACTTGGAGGAGGATTTAAAATAGAACAGTGAAAAGAACGAGGCAATTAAAAAAATAAGTATGATGTGAAAGTTTTCTCATCATTTGAAATCTTCTTCTATGTTCTAGAGTTCATAATAAAGCTCAGAAGGAGGGAGATGATGAAGGAAAGAGAGCAGCTCCCTGATGAGGAAAGGCTGAGGGAGCTGGGGCTCTGGAGCTGGGAGAAGAGGAGGCTGAGGGGGGACCTCATTCCTGTCTCTCAATCAGTGAGGGGTGGGTGTCAGGAGGATGGAGCCAGGCTCTGCTCAAGGGCATCTGGGGACAGGACAAGGGGCACTGGGTGCCAGCTGGAGCAGAGGAGGTTCCCTCTCAATCTCAGCAGGACCTTCTTCCCAGGGAGGGTCCCAGAGCACTGGACCAGGCTGCCCAGGGGGGCTGTGGAGTCTCCTTCTCTGCAGACGTTCCAGCCCCGCCTGGCTGTGTTCCTGTGCCACTGGGTCTGGGTGATCCTGCTGTGGCAGGGGGACTGGACTGGGTGACCCTTCGAGGTCCCTTCCCATCCCTAAAGATTCTATGCTTCTTATCTACAAACCATGCTCACTGCAGTGGTAAAACAGGCTCCCCTTTTGGTTTCCTCTGGAATTGGTGTTGGTTCTGACTCCTGTATGAGCCACAGTTTATTGCATGGTAGAAGCTTCCACTTCATTGCAGAAACTCCCTCCAGTCAGTCGCCAGGGTCATCTCACATCTAGATTTTGCTAGACAAGGATGAAGTGATGAACTACTATTGAAGGGTCTCTTACACTACCTATAGTGGAAAATCTAAGCCCTAAATCACCACTGAGCTTATTAAAACATTAAATAACAGTTGCAATACAGAGCTACCTCGTTTATTCTACTCCTTTTGTTTTAACATCTCTTACCTGAAAGCCTCAAAAGCTTCTTTCTTTGCTGGTTTTGTCCAACAGAGAATGTTGGCTACATCTGCTTGAGAAAGCAAGTCCTGCATCTGCCCTTGGCTCCATCAAACCACTGATAAAGGCTGATAATGTCATTTGGGCTGAGCTCCCTAATTGTGAGAGAAGCATCTCTCGCTCTTGCTCTACTCGCCGCTGAAAAGGCTATAATAAAGGCAGAGAGCAGGAAAGCCTGCTGGGATGAATCACGACCGAAGCTACAGGCCCTATTTTAGGGTAAAGTGGGACTAACAAGAAGGGCTCGAGCTCTTCTTGTAAACATAACTAAAGGAATCATCAAGTAATTTCAAGGATATGAAAGCAGCACAAGGTAGCGATGGCTGGCATCTCAGCAGCCAACAAAAGGCTTTCCCGAGTTCACATTAGAGTGCTCTTAGAGGTGAGTGTGTTCAACAGAAGCAGAGAAGTTTTAGGAGATGAAGCTGAAAACAAAGGGCAGGCGAGGAGAAGCCTGCAGAAATTGTTTACCACAGCCCCAGACACAGCCTGCTAGCGGATGATGGCAGAGGCTGGCCCCTTCTCGGATGCGCAGCGTTCTCAGACGCCCGTATAGGAAGGACTAAGGAAAACAACAGAACCACTCATTTCATTTTGCCTGTTGTATGCTTTCCCCCCTGCTTACCTACCACTGGCTGCCAAGAGTGGCAGAGACAGAAAAAGCCTCTCCCTTTCCCTCAAGAGAAGGGCGTCCTAGCTTGTTCTTTCTAGAAAGATGGTAGCCAGCCCACCAGGAGGACAGAGCTCTGTACCTATCCTCAGCTCTGCATCTGACAAACTCCCCACAGCACAGCACCAGGAAGCTCCCTGAGGAGACTACCTGTTCCCTGTGCTCATCACGACTACCCTAGAGGCACAGCATTAAATCCTCCCTGCCGTGCCCCGAGGGCTACAACCATCTCTCCTGGCTTGGGATCTGCCCTGTTACACTCCGCAGGGCTTAAAGCTCCATACAGTAGTAACCCCAGTCGAGAGCTGACGAAGCCTGCTATGTGACCACAGAGGCAACGAGTCCCTGCTCCTCAGACACCACACTGCCCACGCTTCGTCAGTTCCTTTTTCACCCTCAGCAGCAGGCTGAGACGCAAGGCAGCGCAGCAGTCGTGGAGCATCAGAGGGGTGCTACGCTTACAGCTGCAGAGGCAGCTCCTCTCCCTACACAGACGTCCCAGAACTGCTCAGAATGTGACAATGTCAACCCGTAACCGATCAAAACAGCAGCAGCAGGTGAAGATACCAGTAGTCTCTGCATTGTCATTAACTTTCTTGATTGCAAAACAAAAGGCTGACAGAAGGGAAGGTTATATAAAGTCTTGCTGCTCCTCAGACTCCAAGTTGACTGAAAACAGCACCGAGAGCACTTGAGCGCTTTGGGTTTTTTTTAAAACCCTCAAGTATCCAAGCATCCAAGGACAGCGGAGTGGGCTGGCTCCAGAGAGATCGCCTAAGGCAAACGTAATCAGGATTAGGGCTGCCGGGTACACAGTAGGTTGCTCAAGCAGCCCAGCTCTGTGCAGTAACACAGGATGAGTTTTACTTAATGACTTAGAAAACCAGACAAACGAAACGGCAGGCGAACTACAATTAACTGCCATCTCCCAAGCAGAAGTAGAATCACAGAACCATTAGGGATGAGAAGGGACCTCGAAAGATCATCCAGTCCAACCCCTGCCACAGCAGGATCACCCAGACCCAGTGGCACAGGAACACAGCCAGGCGGGGCTGGAACGTCTGCAGAGAAGGAGACTCCACAGCCCCCCTGGGCAGCCTGTGCCAGTGCTCTGGGATCCTCCCTGGGAAAAAAAAGTTCTCCATTTGAAAGTTCTCCATTTCCCAAAAGAAATAAACCCAATCCCTGTTGCTGGAGAGAGAGACTGAGAGCTGGAGCTCTTTGCTCAAGGCAGCAGCAGCTCCCAACAAGAGAAGAGAGTCCCCATTCCTGGAGGTGTTGAAGGACAGCCTGGCTGTGGCCCTTAGTGCCCTGGTGTGGCCGATGGGGTGATGTTAGGTGCTGGGCTGGAGGAGCTCAGAGGGCTTTTCCAGCCTCAATCATTCTGTGACTCTGTGAAATAAAGCGAAGCTGGGTGCAGGTCCAAACAGCTTTCAGACAGGACTGCACACATAACAAAGCAGACCTGATAGTCTGCCCGTCCTGTTCTGCAACCTTTTCACATTTCTTTAAGCATCTGTCTCCTTTTATGATGAAAGCTCTGCAGCAAATCCGATGCTTCTAAAGAACATGAGGAATGGGAGCGCAGAAGGGATTCTGTTCATAGGGAAACCACTGGGAAATGCTGGGTTGGATGGTAGCTCTCACACTTGGGACAGAAGAAAGGAGTCCTCTCCATGTGCAGCACTGTGCCTCAAGGAGGAGCAGTGTCGACTCATTACTCTCACACAGAGCTAGCAGGAACAGCAGTCGGGCCCTCAGGCTTATGAAGACCACAGAATGGCAAGCTGCAAGTCCTGTGGCAAGCACAGCAAAGGCAAGGGTTTGACTTTAGAGTGGAGAAGACTGGGAAAGACCACACCGGGCTTTTTTGTTTATAATTCACTGCTCTCCAAGCTTCTTGCCTGCAGAATTAACCAGTTTGTCTTCTACTGCCAGCACTCTGTGCTCCCGGTAACTGGCAGCAGCAGCAGTGCAGCACCGTGCTCCCCGGGCTGAGAATGACATGGAGAATCTCCCCCATGACTGCCTGCTCCTCCCATCTGAAACCTCAGAAGGAGATGGCAGCTTACAAATTGAAGCAACTCTGGCTGAAACCAAGTTCCCACAGAAAGGGTCTCAGTGGATTCTTGAACAAACAAAGACGAGGCCTCCTTGCTCTCTCCAGCATCCTGGAGGCTGCTGCTGGTCTCTTCTCCCTAATTCCTAATGCTGGGATGTGGGGCAGTGGCCTCAAGCTGCATCAGGGGAGGGTGAGATTGGATCTGAGGAAGAAGCTCTGTGCTGAGAGAGTGGTTGGGCACTGGACCAGGCTGCCCAGGGAGGTGGTGGAGTCCCCATCCCTGGAGGGGTTTAAAAACCGAGTAGCTAGAGCCCTTGAGGCCATGGTCTGGATCCTGGAGGTCCTTTCCAGCCATGAGGATGCTCTGATTAAGAAATAAACACAAACCCACTATTTAGAAAGTGTTTTCCCCTCCACTACTGTGGTTAAGAAAACCCCAAGACATTATTAAAGAAGTGTATTAAACAGCTTCTCCAGGAGGGTGCTGAGACCCTGGACCAGGTTTCCCAGGGAGGTTGTGGCTGCCCCCCAGCTCCTATGAACTTGAAACCGTGTCAGAAAGCCTCTTGTCCTTTGCAACTTGGGGATTTCAGCTGCTTGTTTTTGAAAGCACTTTTAAAAACACGAAAGTCTGAAACAAAACAAAGTCGGGATGAAGGCAGAACGCCTGCACCACACAACTTCCCAAGTGGGGTATTTTTAACTGCATATTCAAAAAAATCTGCTTCTGAAGTAATAAGAGCCATCACGGGGTGATTCATAGCTTCATGCAAAAACATCCCACAATCTAAATCTCGTTAACCTTTTGAAAATCCCCAAAAGCTCCTTACAAAGCTGCTGAATCCTGGCACAACAGACCCTCTTATTAAAGTCTTTACTGTCCTTCTGTAAAGTCCAGCACTTAAAAGCAAAAATGCACTCGAGCCACTTGGATTTGATCCTGGTCTGTGAGAGGAGAGGTGTCAGGACAGTGGGGAATGTTAAATTGAACTATCCCAGGGAAATCGTTGTAGGAATTCATCATCAGGAATGTCCCAGCTGATGCTAAACGAGAATCTGGTCTCCATCCGAAAGAACAGGACGTTTAATAGGGTAATGAGTGCTATAGTGAGGAGACCCATGAAGGACAGGTGGTACTATTCCTATCCAATTGCTTCTCTCAGTTAGAATCCTCACAGCTGGAAAGGACCTCCAGGATCAACAAGTCCAGCCCTCATCCCAGCATCTCCTCACCCCCTAGACCACAGCCTCTAGCTACTCACCTTTTAAACCCCTCCAGAGATGGGGACTCCACCACCTCCCTGGGCAGCCTGTGCCAGTGCCCAACCACTCTCTCACTGCTTGTAAACAACACGAAAAACCCTGGGAGAAAAGGTTTTCAAATGGATTTGCTGCACAAAGGTGATTCATTTCCTTCTCCAAAGGAGCAGAGCAGTCTGTGACAAGGAACGCTGCATATTCAGTTCTGGCTCCTGAAAGTATTAATTCATGACATTTCCATTTGATTCCCTGAGGTAAACACTTCAGTTCATTGTAATTCCTATCTTGATCTAACTTCACAGTTATCACCAAATAAAGCAGCATTAATATTTGAGAGTAGAAGCTCAGTGTCTGAGTCTGGTATGAAAATCTAACAAGTAAAATCCTGGCCTTGGTGAAGTCAGTGAAAGAGCTGCTGCAGAGCTCACTGACAGAGTCACAGAGTGACTGAGGCTGAGAAAACCCTCTGAGCTCCTCCAGCCCAGCCCGGCAACTAACAGCACCCCAGCAGACAGGCCAGGGCACTCCGGGCCACAGTCAGGCTGTCCTTCAACACCTCCAGACACAGGGACTCCCCCACTGCCCTGGGCAGTCCAGTCCAGGCTCTGAGCACCCTTTCCCTGAGGAAGGGCTTCCTAACATCCAACTTAATCCTCTCCTGGTGCAGCCTTGGGCTCTGCCCTCTCATCCCAGTGCTGGTTGCCTGGGAGAAGAGCCTAACACCCGCCCCCACCCCGACTACAACCTCCCTTCAGGGAGTTGTGGAGAGGGAGAAGGTCCCACCTGAGTCTCCTCCAGGCTAAACACCCCCAGCTCCCTCAGCTGCTCCTCACAGGCCCTGTTCTCCAGCCCTCTCCCCAGCCTCACTGCCCTTCTCCGGTCCCGCTCCAGCCTCTCAATGTCCTTCTGATCCTGTGGCACTCAAATCTGGACCCAATACTCAAGGTCTGGTCTCATGTGAGCAGAGTAAAAGGGCACCATCACCCCCCTACTCTGCTGGACAGGAAGGTGTTCAGAACAGAGCACATCTTCCTTCCTGAAGGAACCCCCAAGGACGATGTGGGTTTCAGCAGAAAAAGGTTGTCCCACATCTCTATTCTCTGGGTAGAGGAAACATTTCAATCCTCAGTACCAACACCAGGGCATTCAGAAACAGTTAGAGCAGGACTTGGCAGCAAACATTCAATAACAACTGCAGAGATGCCCGTGTGATAGACGGTTACCTGACATACTGCTGGGAGTTATGGATATGTAATCATTCTCGTTCTTCTTCCGTCACCAACGTCAACTGCCAAAGAAAGAGAAAGAAGCCCATGTAACAGATCCATACACACAGATCTCAGGACACCATTAACATCTGAACACAGCCGAACACTCTGGATTGGGCTGCTGCGGTGATGGCTTAAGACACTCAGTTCAATTCACCTTGCTTAACTGCATGGGGCAATGAAGGCAACTCAGCTCACAGCCTGGTGGGCTGGGTGAGCTGTGGGTAACTGGGATTTGGAAAGCCAGAGCCTGCTCTTGCAGAAGAAACAGGTAGAATCATAGAATCATTAGGGTCCATCAGGGGTCACCAAGTCCAATCCCTCTGCTCCATCAGGATCATAGAACCTAAGGCAGGTTACCCAGAAATGAATCCAGAGGGGCTGGAAAGTCCCCAGAGGAGAAGACTCCACAGCCTCCCTGGGCAGCCCCTTCCAGTATTCTGTGACCCTTACAGGAAAGAAGTTTCTCCTCATGTTGAGGTGGAACTGCCTGTGCTCCAGCTGACACCCAGTGCCCCCTGTCCTATCACAGGGTGCAAGTGAGAAGAGACTGTCTTTTCTTCTTGACACCCAGCCCTCATGGATTTATAGACAGGGATTAAGTCCCCTCGTACCCCTCGTAACCTTCTCCTCTCCAAGCTGAAAAGCCCCAGGTGTCTCAATCTCTCCTCATAAGGCAAGAGCTCCAGTCCCCTCATCATCCTCATGGCCCTCTGCAGAACTCTCTCCATCAGATCTCTATCCCTCTTGCACCTGGGAGCCCAGAACTAGACCCAATACTCCACCTGTGGCCTCACTAGGGCAGAGCAGAGAGGGAGAAGAACCTCCCTTGATCTGCTGGACACACTCTTCTTGATCCATCCCGAGATCCCATTGGCCTTCTTGGCCACCAGAGCACAGTGCTGTGCCATGGAGAACTTGTGCACAAGAACCCCAAGGTCCCTCTCCATGAAAGTACTCTCTAGCAGATCATTCCCCCAGGGTGTAGATGCAGTTTATTACTCCTTCCCAGGTGAAGGACTCTGCACTGATTCTAATTGAACCAGCAGTATCCGGATTTACAGAGCCACACATTTCCAGCAGAGCTACTAGATGCAGCATGTCCTCATCCAGCCATCCCAGTCCAAACCACAGTGCCTGGATGGATGATCCCAGCTTGCTCTCTAGTTTCATTATCATAGAATCACAGAATCCTTAGGGATTGGAAGGGCCCTGGAGAGATCCCCCAGTCCAGTCCCCCTGCCACAGCAGGATCACCCAGACCCAGTGGCACAGGAACACAGCCAGGCGGGGCTGGAACGTCTGCAGAGAAGGAGACTCCACAGCCCCCCTGGGCAGCCCCTTCCAGTGCTCATTACCAACAATCCCCACTGAGCAGAGACAATCCCAAAGGCATTACTCCAGAATAGAGACATGATCCCATTAGAAATTTTAAATTAGAAATCCCAGGCCTAAAAGCAACAGCACTAATGCCAGTGGAAAACTCGCCTGGGATCAGAGCCACCATCTCTTAGAATCACAGAATCCTCCTGGCTGGAAAGGACCTCCAGGATCACCCAGTCCAGCCCTCACCCCAACAGCTCCCCAACCCCTAGACCATGGCCTCAAGGGCTCTAGCTCTTAAATGCCTCCATGATCAGGACTCCACAACCTCCCTGGGCAGCCTGGTCCAGTACCACTCTCTCAGCACAGAGCTTCTTCCTCAGATCCAGTCTAACCCTCCCCTGGGGCAGCTTGAGGCCATTGCCCCTCGTTCTAGCACTGGGAACTGGGGAGAAGAGCCCAGCAGCAGCCTCGCTCCAACCTCCCGTTAGGGAGCTGTAGAGTGCAGTGAGATCTCTCCATCACTGGGACACACGGACTGCGCAGGGTCAGTGTGGAAGGGACGTTTTCTAGGGGATGCAGAGCTCCTCTTGGGTTGCCCTGATTGCTGTTTTATGCCCTGTGCTCTCGCCTTTGTTAGCGAACGCTGCGTTCGCCTTTCTCCCCCGCATTCATCCTCCACTTCCCCGCACTCAGGCTGCCTTTTCCTCCCCAGCCCTTGCAGTGCAACCGGCCAGCAGCAGGCTGGGAGCAGAGGAGCACACCTGCTCAGCCCAGGCACGCAGCGCAGCACCAGCACCGAGGCAGCAGGTGACTCGCTGCGTGTGCGGGGTAATGAATGCATCTGGGACACTGCCCGCAGCTCCACCTGAGCCACTCACCCCCCTCCCCGCAGAGCGCACACGGCTCCGCCATCGCCCCTCAAACGCTCCGCACTGCTGCGGGACCCCAGCGCCTTCCTCCCGCCCGTGCAGAGCAAGGGACGGCTCTCGGGGACCCCCCNTGGATCCGCTCGGCACCGCAGCGCTGCGGGGCGCGGGACGCGAGGGGGGCTCGGAGAAGGGAAGAGACGAGGATGTTCTGAGCATCCAAACCTCCACCGCGTGAATTAACAGCTCCGCAGCCTTCTCGGTAATCCGCTCCGCATCTTTCTGATCAGGATCAGGAGATGAACCGCTGCTCCAAGAGTCAGAATCTCCTCATGAATCACACAAACCCAGTGGCTCTTCCCAAGAAACCCCCCCGTGTGAACGTGGGGGGAGAGCAGCCCTCGATATCTACTGTATTTATAAAGCGACTGCGAAGTAGAACCTACTGGAAGCTCTACAGGAGGGACGGGTGCAGTCCCCTCCAGCAAACACAGGACCATGCACTTGCATCTCGTTTATTCTCTCGCCAGCAAACCACCACCCAAGGCTCCACCAGAGCTCTTCTCCGAAAAGACAGTCTGTAAACACTTACAGGAGAGGCAAACACTCCACTCGATGTTTGCCATCTACAGCCAACACAACCAAGAGGCGACAACCCGAGATCTTGAGCTACTGACATCTTGTGGGAACTGCAGAATCCTTCACACTCCACCCCTCCGAACACGAAGAACGGTTCGGATTTGGATGAGAGCCTCCAAACACTGTGTGACCCGTCCCATCGCGTCACGGGACGCCCCGTACCTCCACAATAAGCCATTTCCCAGAATTTAACAGCGGTTTGGTGACTCAGTGACACACGAGCGCTCTTGAAGTAAACAACTGGGTGTTTTAAATAAAAACCCTGCCCCTCCTGCGAATAATTAGTTCCTAATCGCCAAATTATTGGGTTGGCACCGATCTACTAAACAGGAAAAATGATGAGAAATAATAAAGCTTTTCAATGGATTTTGGAGAGAGAGAGAAATCCGAGCTCCCCTGGGAATTTTGCCATTTTCCCTGACTTGAAGGCAGCTGTCACTGGTGTAAAATAAAGCTAATTATGAAATGACTGTAGGAAAAGACAGTCTCTTGTTTATAGCATTAAACTAACGTGTCTGGCTTTGGTACAGGTCTTCTCTTGGGCTACAGTTTAAAATGGAGCGTGTAGATCACACAGAATCCCAGAATGACTGAGGGTGGTAAAGTCCACTGAGCTCCTCCAGCCCAGCCCAGCACCTAGCATCACCCCATCAGCCACACCAGGGCACTCAGGGCCACAGCCAGGCTGTCCTTCAACACCTNGTAAGACTTGCCTTCTAGCCCCCATCACCAGCTTCACTGCTCCTCTGGTCCCACTGCAGCCTCAATCTCTTTCTTGAAGTGAGGGGCCCACAACTGCCCCCAGTACTAGAGGGGAGGCCTCCCCAGCACCCAGAACAGAGGGAGAATTGCATCCCTAGTCCTGCTAGCCACACTAGTCCTGATGCAAGCCAGTTCCTCTTTCTGCTCACGCCTGTTTACTGAAGCAGGTCTTGGTGTTGCTGTGTCTCTGTATGATATCTTGCCCACCTCACACCTCTAGCTACCACTGAACCCTGTCCCTACGGTCCATAACTCTTTAAACACATCCAGAGATGGGGATCCAACCCCCTCCCCGGGCAGCCTGTGCCACTGCTAAACGATCCTTTCAGTGAAGGAGTCTTTATCTGACGTCTGACCTAAACCTCCCCTGCTGCAACTTGAGGCCACTTTCACTTAATGATGCACTCTCTACTGGTGAGGAGAAACTGACCCCCATCTCTCTCCAACCTCCTTTCACTTAATGATGAGGAGAGATAAGGTCTCACCTGCAGCTCACCTCAGCTGTCCCTCCTAAGGCTTGTTCTCCAGACCCTTCCCCAGCTTCCCTGCCCTTCTTTGGATGGAAGTTATGGGAAGGAATCAGATTATTTTTCAGTCTCCAACTAAGAAGTGCATGAACCAGCACAACTGGGAAGGACAAGCATGAGTCACAGGCGAGGATCCCCCACACCAGGCCAGTACCGTCTGGGACTCTTCACAGACACTGCAGAATAAGCTTCTTCCCTGCCAAAGCGATAGGAGTTTGCCGGTTAAGCTCTGTGAACATCGCAGGGAGCAGACTTCATCAGATTATCTTTTGCGCCTTGAGCACTCACTTCCCCGCAGAGAGCTAGCGGAGGTCTCATGGCTCTGAGTCACAAGCGATGAGCACGCAGCAGAGGCTGCTATCTCACATCCTGCATGATCTCACCATCACAGAGCCAAGTGGGCAGCCCAGACAGCACAAGAGTTCAACTAGAGTTTCGTGCCCAGGTGGCCCAGAAGGCCAATGGCTTCCTGGCTTGGATCCGCAGGAGTGTGGCCAGCAGGACTAGGGATGTCATTCTCCCCCAGGACTGGGCACTGGGGAGGCCTCCCCTCGAGTACCGTGGGCAGTTCTGGGTCCCTCACTTCAAGAAAGAGATTGAGGGGCTGATACGTGAGAAGGCCAAAGGCATCCTGGCTTGTATTAGACATAGTGTGGCCAGCAGGAGCAGGGAAGTGGTTGTCTCCTTGTACTGAGCACTGGGGAGGCTGAACCTTGAATACTGGTTTCAGTTCTAGGCCACTGACTACAAGGACACTACAAGTGCTGGAGGGCATCCAGAGAAGGGTACAAGGCTCATGAGGAGCAGTTGGGACAACTGGGATTGTTCAGCCTGGAGAAAGGAGGCTGAGAGGAGACCTTACTGCTCTCTACAACTAACTCTGTGTGAGGAGAGGACAGCCTCTTCTTCCTGGTGGCAAGTGACAGGAGTAGAGGAGTTGCAGGTTGCACCAGGGGAGGTTGAGGCTGGATGTTGGGAAGGATTTCTTCACCAGAAGGGTTTTTGGAACAGGCTGCCCAGAGCAGAGGTGCAGTCAGCACCCCTGGGGGTATTTAAAAGGCAGACAGACATAGTGCTGAGGGAGGGACACGGTTTAGGGGCGACCTAGCAGTGCTGGTTCAAAGACTCTACTCGATGATCTTAAAGGTCTCTTCCAACCAAAACCAGGCTGTGATTCTGTGAGGAGCAACCTCGCTGAAAGCACTGTAGATGACCTTTAAAGTGGAACACTGAGTATATGAAGGGGTTCTCTCACCCTGTACTTACAGAAATGACTACTGGTATCTGATCCACGGCGTATCGCATGTCACTTGCTATCACGGTGTGGAGCTGCGGACTGGCCCGTCACATCTTATGTAAAAGCTTTATGAAACCACCTTCTATTCCGTTTAGGACTCGGGTAGCACAGTGGGCCGTAGCCTTCCTTTCCTTAATCCCCAGAAATGCCAGCTCTCCAGCTCCTCGCTTTACCCTACTACGTGCGTACACAGGAGGGCATGAGAGCAGCACGGAACTGGGATCAGCCGTGTTCAGCCACCCTTCTGCTAACCAGCAGTGTATCCCCCGTGGGGGACTTCCTTAGCACGGAGCCAGGCAGATGAGCCCACGAGCAGCCCATGTGGAACCGTGCATGGAGTGACATTTATATTGTGACAAGGGACAGCCCCTCATCCAGAAAGACCTCTACCTGCCTGCATAACTGCCCAGCTGGGCAGGGAACGCACCCCAAGGGCGCAGGGTGCCCCAAAGGCACAAGGGATGGTATACCAGCCCTCGTATCAAGTGGGTATTCCTGCATTTTCTGAAGAACCTTTGAGACGCCCCGTGGTTTTACAGGCGGCTTCTCCAGTCAACGGGAGTTTCACTCAGACCACAGCTTTGACGTAAAGCTTCCCTTGTTTGTCTGTTTGGTTCTGTCAGCTCAGGAAACATTAGCTCTCCTGAAATTTCAACAGGGGACAGTTTATCTTCGATGCTAATTTCTCTTATTACTCACCGCGAGCCCCTAGGAGACCGAGGCTGTCTTGAGTTACCCAATCAATCTCGACAACTACCATCAGATAATCCCGAAGATACTGGATTTCAAAGACTTATTGAAACAGCTGATTCTTCCACCCTCACGATGAAAAAGGATTAGGAGAAAGAATGCTTTCTAAATGTCAGGATGGGAGGTACCTGCGTGAATCCGGCTGACAAGGATACGCGTTGTCAATGCGCCTCATACCCGCTGAGCCTAAAGAGTCAGCGAGGCAGAAACGAGCCCGATCTAAACTCAAATGTCACGCTGACTAGGGCTAAGTATTACCCTAAAGATTGGTACTGGCATTTGTTTGAGCTGCTCTCAGGGATTCAGATATGAACAGCAGAATTAATGCAGCTTCAGGCTTTCTGCTCTGCCTAAGCAGAGCATCGGAGAGTCAGCGCTTCGGGTCCAACAGAGTCTCTGCTAAACACTGGAAAATTCTCAGGCCTTGAGTTACAGTGTGCAAACTCAGGGAGCTCTGCAGAAACCCTTGGAAAAGAAAACAGAATCACAGAATCCTTAGGGATGGGAAGGGACCTGGAAAGAGCATCCAGTCCAACCCCCCTGCCACAGCAGCATCACCCAGACCCAGTGGCACAGGAACACAGCCAGGCGGGGCTGGAACGTCTCCAGAGAAGGAGACTCCACAACCCCCTGGGCAGCCTGGTCCAGTGCTCTGGGACCCTCCCTGGGAAGAAGGTCCTGCTGAGATTGAGAGGGAACCTCCTCTGTTCCAGCTGGCACCCAGTGC
>VZRI01010356.1:103988-150540 GCA_013397515.1 Upupa epops
CCCAGCACTGGACACAGCACTCCAGATGCAGTCTCACCAGTGCAGAGTAGAGGGGGAGAAGACCCTCTCTCAATCTGCTAACCACCCCCTTCTGATCCCCCCCAGGATGCTGTTGGCCCTCTTGGCTACAAGAGCACATTGCTGGCTCCGAGTCACCCTGCTGGCCACTGAGACCCCCAGGTCCCTTTCTCCTCCACTGCTCTGCAACAGCTCAGTCCCACAACCTCTCCTGGTCCCTGGGGTTGTTGCAGCTACAGATGAGCCAGCCCTCTGATCATTTTTGTGGTCTCTGCACTCGCTCCAACAGGTCCTCCTTCTTGTGTTGGGGGCTCCAGAGCCGGACAGAGGACTCCAGGTGAGTTTTCACCAGGGCAGTGTAGAGGGGCTGAATCCTCTCTCTCTGCCTGCTGCCTGCACTTGTTGTGATGCAGCCCAGGGTCCTAACCCCGCTCTCCCCAACAGCTCAACTGCAAAACCTCTGAATTCTCACCCACGGAGTCCAGGCCTGACCATGTAGGGCTTAAATCCAATTATAATTGGGTGAAGAAGCTTATTTTCCACAAAAGTAAGGTAACGGAGTGGCCTTAATGGAATTAATCAGAACAAGAAGTGAGTTGTTTTCTGAAATCTATTTCTCCAGCCAACAAAACCTACGGGAGGGGGATAAAGCCTGCTGAACAATCTCTGCAGATCCTTCCTACAAGTTGAACCCTTGTTCCTGGAGTCTTTGCCTGCTGCTGCAGAAGCGGCTTAAGGGCAACAGGGATCAGACAGACATGGCTGGGGCATGACTGGGTTGAAAGCTGCCCAGCAGAACAGGACCTGGGGGTGCTGGCAGACAGCCGGCTTCACACGAGCCAGCAGGGTGCCCAGGTGGCCAAGAAGGCCAACAGCATCCTGGCCTGGATCAGGAAGAGCATGGGCAGCAGGAGAAGGGGAGTTCTCCTGCCCTTGGACTCGGTCCCTGTGAGGTCTCCTCTCGAGTTCTGGGTTCAGTTCTGAGTCCCTCATGACAGCAGAGACAGGGAGATGCTGGAACAGGTCCAGAGCAGAGCTACCCAGCTCAGAAGGGGTTGAGAGAACCAGTGGTGTGAGGAGAGGCTGAGGGAGCTGGGCAGGGTGAGTCTGGAGAAGAGAAGGCTGAGGGGGGACCTCCCTGCCCTCTCCAGCTCCCTGAAGGGAGGCTGTGGAGGGGTGGCTGTTGGCCTCTGCTCCTTGGTGCCTGCTGACAGCAGCAGGGGCACTGCTCTGCAGTTGAGGCAGGGGAGGGTCAGACTGGCTCTGAGGCAGAGATTCTCTGCAGCCAGAGTGGTTGGGCACTGGCAGGGCCTTCCCAGGGAGGTGGTGGAGTCCCCCTGCCTGGAGGTGTTGAAAAACCCTGTAGCCATGGTGCTTCCTGCCCTGCTCGAGTGGCAGCAGGGAGGGGGTCAGGCTGTGTCTGTCAGTCTCTCAGGGACTGAGGGGTTGTGTTGGGGTGGGGATGGTTGGACTGGGGGAGCTGGGAGCTCCTTTCCAACCAGGATGATTCTGTGATCCTGTGACAGTGTGATCTGCACCAAGAGGGGCCAGGGCATCGCTGGGTGTGTAGGTTCGAGTGGTGAGACAGATGATACCCCTGGAGGCACCGTGAGTGCATCCCAGTGACACAGAAAACCATCGGTAAGAGAGAAAGGGGAACAGACAAGTAAAGGATTAAGGAGCTGGGCTGCCATCTATCATTAGATACGAGTTAGCTGCGGCCTGGCAAAGTGACAGGGAGGCAGGCAGACGATAACCATGCTCCAAAGAGAGCAAGGGATGGTGGAAGGATACTGCTGTTAAATGATGCTAATGGTTACTGGTGGATCTGTAATTAGGTTAGAGGGCAGCTGTAGTTAAAAAAAGAAGAGTCCCTGCCTGGTTTTAATTGATATTTTGAAACGGAGAAGCCCATATTGCTCTTTCTGAGCTTTACCCAAAAGCTTAGTTTTCAAAGGAAAACAAAATCCACTGACTTCAGTAATAATCAGGCTCAAGCTGGAGAAAGCTTTCTGCACACAGCCCCTCTGAAAGGGGAAAATGCGAAGCACATGTTTCACCCGCACATCAAGATATCTGTAATTATTATAAATAAATGAGGGGTTTCAAGTTACCTGGCAATAAGCTGGTGGTCATAAAATAGGGCTGTGTGAAAACCATCTCAACACCCGGTTGCTTAAGGGTTTGGGCAGACAAGGAGTCATGGAGAGAAGGAATAATGCTGCTGAACATTATCCTAACAGCATCTGGCTTGCTCTTGCTGTAACTCATAGATTCAGGGAATGGTGGAGTTTGGAGGGACCTTAACGATTATCCAGTTCCAACCCCACAACCTCCCTGAGCTGCCAGTTCCAGGGTCTCAGCACCCTCCTGGTGAAGAACTTCCTCCTGACTTCCAGTCTAAACCTCCCCTCTTCCAGCTGGAAACCATTCCCCCTGCTCCTACCACTATAAGCCCACTCTGTGTGACCAGCACTGCATGATTTCATAGAGTCATAGAATCCTCAGGGATCAGAAGGGACCTGGAAAGATCACCCAGTCCAATCCCCCTGCCACAGCAGGATCACCCAGACCAAGTGTCACAGGAACACAGCCAGCTGAGGATCCTCACGGCTCAGAGGGCTGCTGTTCAACATTCTCTTCATCTTTCCTTCTCTGGGTTTTTTTAAAGGTATTTAAGAACAAACCCATTCGGGTCTGTTTCCAACTACATGAATCACCCATGCACTCCTTCAGGCAAGCAGGCTTTCCTAACAGGTGTGCACTAACCTCTACCCTTCTTTACACCTTTGTTCCTGTCCTCATTGAGACTCCAGCACAGACAGCGGAGAGGACTCCATACCCTCACGTTCACTCCAAGCCCTCCAGATGCAAACCCACTCTAGGGCGCAGACTGGGAACAAATCACCCAGCCTCAGTGCTAACGAGGGCCTTTCAGAGTGGCCAACAGAGCAATGGTTTCTTTTGTTGTTGTTTTGTTTTAGACCTCTGGAGTTGTTGGCTGCCTCATTTACAGCTAACGCTAACAGAATCAGCCCAGAAATCCAAAGGAAGGGTCGAATGGCTGCTGATTTTGCTACCTCTCCCAAGCAAACAAGGAAAATCCACAACCTTTTCACCTTTTCCATCCAATTTGCTAATTACTTACTTTATAATTAACCCATTATGCATCTGTCAGTGTGTTCTCAATGAAATCACGTTAATTGCTAGTAAGTAGGGGTTTCTTTAGTCGCTGGTGTGGCTGCACGGGGTCATCGTGGGGAGCTGCTGAAGCACTCCGAGTTACAGGTGGCTCTCTGCTCAACTGCTGAGGTTGCTGAGGACAAAGGCGGGTGAAGCTGCTTTCCCTAGGTGGTTTGATTTGAATGGCTGATGACGCTTTTCCAAGGGATGGAAGTCCGCTGCAGGGCACGGCCAGGCAGTTTTTACTCCTCCTATAGAGATCACATCGGGGAGTGTTTTGTTTCTTGAAAGAACTTTCAGTAAAGGAATGGTGTGGTGAATAGCTCTAGAAAATAACTGTCTCCACAACCTGAGCTCTGTAAAATGCAGGCAGACTTTAAATTAACAGCTCAACTTCCAACAGAGAGGCTCTAACGCAGAGAATCTGAAGTACGTTAACAGCTGAACGTCAAACAAAGATGCTAGAGAAGATCTAACACAGGGAAGTAGTCTGGAGCTAACTGACTTGAATATCCTCGTAGTAATATCACCAGAAAAATGAGCACACATAGAAAAGACTTTGTTTTCTCTAGTGCAGCCTCCCCCTCTACCCCTTGTGTGACCCGACTCGCTTCACTGACCCTGCAGAACATCCTCATTCTTTGCTGGGTTGGATCTGCCCTGAGTTGGTCAGTTGAATCAGCCCTGCGAGCACTGCGGCTGCACTAAGGGAGGGCCAGCAGCCCACAGCTGCGAGGAGGAGGGAAGGGAGTGGGAGATGAGGTTCACTGTGTCTCTAAGAATGGCACCCTGGAGGATCACAGTGAGCACAGAATCACTGAGGCTGGAAAAGCCCTCTGAGCTCAGCCAGCCCAAGACCTAACATCACCCCAGCAGCCAGAGCAGGGCACTCAGGGCCACAGCCAGTCATGGCCCTAGTGGCTCCATCTTGGTGAAGAACACATCTGAAGAAGAATAAACTTGCGGAGCCCAGCGGCAGGAAAGGACAAGTACCATCCAAATGGGTTTTAAAGACAGCCAGCACTGATGATTTCAAAGGCTAACATGAGGATACTCAATCTGACCTCGTATGGAGACCCAGGTTGTAGCGAGGCTGCTGCTGGTCTCTTCTCCCAAATTCCCAATGCTAGGACGATGGGAAATGGCCTCAAGCTGCATCAGGGGACGGTTAGACTGGATCTGAGGAAGAAGCTCTGTGCTGAGAGAGGGGTTGGGCACTGGACCAGGCTGCCCAGGGAGGGGGGGGAGTCCCCATCCCTGGAGGGTTTAAAAACTGAGTAGCTAGAGCCCTTGAGGCCATGGTCTGGGGGTTGGGGAGCTGTTGGGCTGAGGGTTGGACTGGGTGATCCTGGAGGTCCTTTCCAGCCAGGAGGACTATGATTCTGTGTGTCCTCTACACTGCTGCTACTGAGGGTTCCCATGATTTATCTCAGCAGCATCACATGGATTTGCAAAGGACAGAGGAGATTCACGATCTTACGCGTGATATTCCACATCCTTCCCACTGGTCTTATCTGGGAAGATGCTAAAAAAGCATCTGAGCCAGTACTTCCCTGTTGTTTTCCACGGTGTCTTACAGAGCAGTAAAATATTAAGTGTCAAAAGCGACACACCAATCTAAATGAAGGATGTAGGCATCTTCCCACCCCATGACGAGAGGAGCTGATCTATCAGAGCAATTTCAGAACTAATAAAACTCCTAAGTATTAATACAGGGATCTAATCTACATTCAATAGCAGCCAAATTACCTCGTGCTGAAAGAACGAGCTCTGGATAATGAAGAGAAACAAACGAAGCTTAGAGAGAAATAATTAAAGCTGGGAGTTGCAATGGGAACTGCAGCCAGCACTGCCTCATGCTCTGTGTTGAAAATTTACTCTTACGGTAACTCAGCTTCCTCATCCATAAGGTAGAGATGATAACACTGACTTCGGCTCCAGCAGCAAGATGCAGAGATAAGCCATCTCAAGCGTGGTTATTAATGCTCGACACACTTGGCAGGCGGCTCTGACTTGAGTTTTACTTGAATTTTGTGTCAGAGGATGGAGCCAGGCTCTGCTCAAGGGCATCTGGTGACAGGACAGGGGGCACTGGGTACCAGCTGGAACAGAGGAGGTTCCCTCTCAATCTCAGCAGGACCTTCTTCCCAGGGAGGGTCCCGGAGCCCTGGAAGGGGCTGCCCAGGGGGGCTGTGGAGTCTCCTTCTCTGGAGACCTTCCAGACCCACCTGGCTGTGTTCCTGTGCCACTGGGTCTGGGTGACCCTGCTGTGGCAGGGGGTTGGACTGGGTGATCTCTGGAGGTCCCTTCCAATCCCTAAGGATTCTCTGATTCTTTTAGACCTCAGAGAAGTTCTTCTCAACTCCTTTACTCTGTTTGGGCACATTCACTGCAACTGACATTCACTCTATTTCCCAGCTTCTTAGTTTTACGTTCTCTGTGTGATGTGGGAACACGGTAGCACAATTCAACAAACAGCAGCTTCACCAAGCAGCCAGATTTAACAGGCTATTTCTTGTTGTATCCTATAAACACAGCGAGCAGCCAATCTGATATTTCATGATGCAAACCGTAAGCAGAGGTAGCGCTTTCTGCCAAGAGACAGCATGTGGAGATTGCAAAAGCTCGGACTGAAATTTCTGTGCAAAGAAAACAAAGCCATGGATGGAGGTTTCTGAGTTGTTCTTTTGTGTGAATCAAACCCGATCATCTGGACAATGGAAAGCACATAGATTCATTAGGAAAAACCCCAAACATCCTGAGAGATTCGGAGAGGAGCTCGTAGAGTCCACAGAAGGTTTGAGCAATCAACTGCACTTCTAATGGAAAAAGTTTATCACAGAGTCCCAGAGCAGTCCTGGCTGGAAAGGAGCTCCCAGCTCCCCCAGTCCAACCATCCCCACCTCAACACAACCCCTCAGTCCCTGAGAGACCAACAGACACAACCTGACCCCCTCCCTGCTGCCACTCGAGCAGGGTGGGAAGCACCATGGCTACAGGGTTCTTCAACACCTCCAGGCAGGGGGACTCCATCACCTCCCTGGGAAGGCCCTGCCAGTGCCCAACCACTCTGGCTGCAGAGAATCTCTGCCTCAGAGCCAGTCTGACCCTCCCCTGCCTCAACTGCAGAGCAGTGCCCCTGCTGCTGTCAGCAGGCACCAAGGAGCAGAGGCCAACAGCCACCCCTCCACAGCCTCCCTTCAGGGAGTTGCAGAGGGCAGTGAGGCCCCCCCTCAGCCTCCTCTTCTCCAAACTCACCCTGGGCAGCTCTCAGCCCCTCATCCCCCAGCCTGTAGCAGTGCCTGGGGCTGTTGTGACCGAAATGCAGGAGCCATCTCTTGGCCTCCTTGTCCCTCAGACAGTTTATCTTCATGTCCTGCCATCCGCTGAGAGCCTTTGGTTGAGCGATAGAGCAGTTTAATTATAAAGGAAGTACAGAGTGTCCTAGCTCCTGAAGAGGGTTTATTTTGGAGTCTCTGTGAAGCTCTCTTACATAAGAAGTTATAAATAACGACTTAAAATTAGATTTTTCTTTGGGGTATCCTAACCAAATTACAGAGAAGAAGAAGATGTGTGAAACAGGCTGAGGCATGTTCTGAACCCAGCTGCTTGCATTTGGAAAGAAGTCTTTGGAGATCTCTCAAAAATGAGACTGGCACAAAACCGACCGGCACAAAACCTGTGGGTTTATGGACCAGGGTGCAGCGGACGGCAAAACGCTGTCCTTGCTCACACAGGGACAATCAAATTGCATTTAGAAACCACCTTACACAGTCAGGATGAAAAAGCAGAGCCACCGGTAATGACCTGAGTCAGTTCCTGACTGGTCCAAGTGGGATCACTGGAGAAATGCTCTGGTAACAGAGCTCTCTCTTCAGTCCTGAGCTAACTGACATCACCCTCATCCCTCTGTTTGCTGGCATTGACTGTCACAGTGGGGGGTGTCCCTGCTCATGGCAGGGGTTGGAACTACACGGTCTTTAAGATCCCTTCCAACCTGAACCATCCCATGCATCTATGATGAACCCTCCAGGACGCACTGAAGACGTTGTGAGCTTCAGGGTATCTGTGTGCATTACTCATCCTGCCAGGACTAAGATAGAAGGGAAAAGATTAGGGTCTGCTGTAAGTTCCAGAGAAGCTCAGGGAATCCTCCTACTCGAGTCAGCTATTCCGTACCACATTCCTCCAGCACAGAGCAGGACACAGAGAAGAGCTTCTGCAGTCGAATTCTCAGTGCAGTCTCCCGGGATCACCATTCCTGCAACCCTTTCAGAACTTTCACTTCATGCAGTCTGTCCGGGCGAGGGGCCAGGCCTTCGCGTTTTACAAAGGAAAGCCTTTTCCTCTGAGCATCCGAGCCGACGGCTTCGCCTTGGCCTCTTCGTCACTGCGTTTCCTTCACCGGGTTCAAAGCGGCTGCTCCTTTGGTGGCCGCCTGCCCTTGGGAAGCACCGGCGCTGGCAGCCACAGGGCTTTTTCCAAATCAAGCCCCAGATATTTGCTCCAGGGAAGACATCGTGTGGGGACGTTACCTTTAGGGACAAAAGTGTCTGCCTGCCAAGTGCCTTAGCCCAGCTCCCCTTTGACTTCTTGCCAAACTGGCTCGCACTTGCCGTTTTCACACAAGGCTCTGCCCTCAGGGGCAGCTGGCAACGCTCTGGCCACTGCACTCCCGCAGCAGTAGCCAAGGTTTTCTTTCCGACGCTGGAAATTTCTCCTAGGATCCCAGATTCTGATCCCAACCCACCTGTGAAGTTTGGGTGGGAAACCCTATCCCTGGGGAGGATGCCAGGCAGGCAGTGGCACTGCCAACCCTGCTAACAGAAGCAGTGGATCCAGTGATGGGTGAAGGGGAGCTCAGCAAGAAGCGGCTGAGTGTCCCAGATGAGGGAAAGGCAGCACAGAGGACTTTCTGGGGAGCAGGAGTGTGCAGGGCCAGCGGGACCTCAGTCCAGGATTGGACTGAAACCCCAGACTGGGGTGGATGGGGGGAAAATGGCATCAAGCAGGGGAAGAGCAATTTAGATCAGGTTGGGTTTTGGGGAGGAGACTGGAGCAGAGAGAAACGGCCCAAGGACAGGACAAAGGAAGGGCAAGAAAAGGCACAAAGGACAACAGCAGATGCAGATAACACGAACAGGGGGTGCTTGGGGGTATCTACCAGGTGGCCATGCCCTTGACTACTGCAGCCTGTCGTTCTGAATCAGGACCAACCAGCTCTGCTGTTCTGAGCACACTGAGCGAGCCAACGTGCTGGTGCGGTCAGCAGAGCCAAGCGGGACGGGTGCAGGAGGACATACGAGGTGGATGGGTCGAGCATTCGGTGTTGCCACGGTGGTGCCCATGCCAGGCTTGACGGAAGAGCCTCTTGCTGCCTCCTCCTCCTCCTCATGCACACACCAGCAGAAGGAAACCCTCTCCCACCAACGTGGCGTCATGTCCCCAAAACAGCTTCATGGAAACCAAGAGAGGCACTTCGTCACTGGCAGAGCTTCGGAGGGGCTTTGCCAGGATAATTTCACTGGCTAGGAGGAGATGCTTATTTTTATATGCTTCTACATAACATATGGATGCTGGCAAAAGCATCCCAAGTCACTTCCCTGCTTGCCTAGTACCAGAGAGGGAGTTAACGCTTCGAAATTCAGTGAGTGGCAACTGAATTGCCCGTATTTCTTCACAAAAACGCTAGCAGAAATGATTGCCCTCCCACGTCTGAAGCCTTGTTATTCTTGTGACAACAGGAACGAGGTGAAATCAGAAGTCTCTTCCTTTCCAATCGGTTTTTCTCACTGTTTCTAAAATACTCCCTTCGTCGCTGGTTTCATACACACCGAGTTCTCCCGGTAACCGTCGCTGCATCTCACACAGGCTCTCCTCACAAACGCATGGGGTGCAGGATCTCCACCCAGGGATGAAGTCAAATAGCCCTGCTGATGCTGACAGGGGAAATAACTAAGATGCAGTCTTCCAGCAGACAGCGTGTGCTGGCAGGGCTTCTCAAGTCCTGCTCCAAACCCAAGTGTGATAAAGGAGAGGGAGAGGGATATTAAACCTCATAGACAAGGGGAGCCCTCCTGCTCTCAGCTGGAGAGAGAGAAAATGAAGAAAAAGGGGCTTCTTCACTAAAACAACTGAAACGTAGAGACAAGATCACGTAGAGAACTCAGACTGGCTCCGCACCAAGGCAACCACAGTGGATATAAAGCCAGAGACGCCACTAAATACCTTCCCTCTCACTCACCACAGGAGCTTCCCAATGGGAACCTCTTCCATTTCCCTAGGAAAAGCAGCTGAATCTCCACTGGATCCCACCTCCTGCCTTCCCAGCGTGTTCAGCCGAGCTGCTGAACGCTACGGATGCAGAGAGCTGCTCAAAGCCTGGAGAGTCCGGGCACTAAGAGGAAGGATCGGGGATTTGGGATGTTTTTCTTGCTTTGTTTAGCAGCCCGCTAGGACATTTAACAGGAACATAACATTCTTTATCTCTCAATGCTCTCCAAGAAGAGGGCTATTTCATACACTGTGCCTTTTTTAATCAGAACAACATCGATCTTGTGCTGCTAAAAGGAAAACACTCCATTTCTTGGGATTTGGCCTCTGGTCCCTGAAGGGGGCTCCAGGAAAGCTGGAGAGGGGCTGTTCCCAAGGGCTTGGAGTGGTAGGAGCAGGGGGAATGGTTTCCAGCTGGAAGAGGGGAGGTTCAGACTGGAAGTCAGGAGGAAATTCTTCACAGAGCGGGTTCTGAGACCCTGGACCAGGTTGCCCAGGGAGGTTGTGGCTGACCCCCAGCTCCCTGGCAGTGTTCAAGGCCAGACTGGCTGGAGCCTTGAGCACCCTGGTCTGGTGGGGGGTGTCCCTGCTCATGGCAGGGGGGTTGGAACTGGATGATTTTAAGGTCTCTTCCAAACCATTCTATGAATCTATGTATTTACATGCAGTGTTCAACACCCCCTTTACCAGCTAATTAACACTAAGAAAACCCAGCATGCCAGCTTTCCGCCTTTTCCTACTGCACTGCAGGGAAAAGGTCCAATGGCTTCTGTTTAAAAATCGAATTCCCAACAGATTTTTAAATTAAGATGGAAAGAACTTGCATGGATTCAATCAGAACCCCCGTTATGCACCTATAGGCACAGATTCCACAACTCTAAGGTAATTCTTAGCAGCAGCAGTCACACTCCTGTACTTTATTTTTGAATCTAAACCTCAGAAGTTATTTGGGAGCCGGATATAGCATTTGCTAGCCAAACACAGGAATGCTCACAAGTGAAGCTCCTCTCTATATTGGTCATCAGTTCCCTGTTTCAGATGGCTTGGATGAAGATGAGATCTCCGACTGAAATACTTGAACTTTGCAGAAGCAAAAAACCAACAAGCAGTCTGATCCTGAATCACAGCCTCACCCTGCTCTCATTTAACTCCAGAGAGCTCCTACTCACTGCTTACATTCCCCCACGGAAAAGCAGAGACAGCTCAAGGCAGCTGCTTACACTCCCCCAGCAGAAGATGGGAGAGAGGTGCTCATTTGCAATCCCCCAGCACTCTGTAACTGGTATGCTGTCTCACAACTCAAATGCCCTGAGACCAAGGGCTTCACTTGAGAAGTGACCAAGCTATGAGGACACGGCCGCTCTGGAACTGGAGAGCTGACCTCTGAAGTGTTTTTCTCTCTTAAACTGCATCACCATGTCATTCCCCTCCTGAAGAAATCAACATTTTCCCATTCACCACAGAAACTCCTACCAGACCCTGGGTGACAGTCACTTAGTGCTGCCTCACAGCCCCTGGATGCTTGGGTTTGTTCTGCTTTCTTTTTAAACCCAAATAAAGCAACTGCAGGCTGACTTCAGTTCCACAGAGCACAGACTCCTCCTGAAAGCCACTGACATTTTCTTCTGTGGTTTCAGGGGATATTGAACTACTATATTATATTATATTATATTATAATTATGTATTATAAAAGAAGAGCAGCTTGAGCAGGGACACTGAGAGACCCCCATCAACAGCCAACGCTACCTACCTAGCCAGGAGGCACCGAGCTGGAGACCACATCAGAGAAGATGAGAGATGGAAACACGAAAGCCTCAGTGCTGCAGACCTGATCTCCTGTGCATAGGGCATTTCCTCCTGCTTTCGGGAGACAGAGGCTGATCTGATTTGTCTGGCTCCAGAAAGGAGCACTATCAGCCCACACTCACTAGCTTAGGGGGTGGGACTTAGATCCACTCCTCTCCAAGGCATCTCTCGCTATGGCCAGCTGGAGTAAGTTCAGGTGTAAGTGCCACAAGGAACCTTTGGAACCACAGCTCTGCAGCTACTTCTGACAGGTCGGTGTCCTGCTGCAGGTATTCACAGAATCACAGGACGTCAGGGGTTGGAAAGGATCTCGAAAGATCATCCAGTCCAATCCCCCTGCCAGAGCACCTGGGAAAAGGGTAGCACAAAGCAAAACCCTCCAGTATTTACCTGCAAGGCCTCCTGTACTGCACTCAGCATTCTGATCTCTGAATGAAGCCAGGGTGCGGGTGCTCAGCTCCTTGAAGGAAAACCCATACCCTGGTTGTTATTCTTCCAGCCCCGCTTCTCGTAGACTCCTAACGTTTTCACCTTTCTGGTCTTCCTTGAGAATCAGGAAGCACAAAGAAATAAATCAGTGGGTGTTTTAAAGCACTTGAGTTGCTATCATATGACTCGAATGTGTGATGTAACTCCAGTGAGCCTCGCTGTGTTCTCACCATTTCGAGATCACCCATAAGATTACAGAACAGTACCGGGTCCAGTTCTGCAGTCCCCAACACAACAAGGACACAGAGCTCCTGGAAGGGGTCCAGAGGAGAGCAACTCCAATGATCAGAGGGCTGGAGCAGCTCCCCTGTGGGGACAGGCTGAGCAAGGTGGGGTTGTTCAGCCTGGAGAAGGGGAGGCTCCTAGGGGACCTTCCAGCAGCTTTCCAGGCTCTGAAGGGGGCTACAAGAGAGCTGGGGGAGGGCTTTTGACACGGGTGGTAGCGAGAGGACAAGGGGAAAGGGTTCCAGCCTGGAAGAGGGGAGACTGAGGTTGGCCATGTGGAACCAGCTCTGTGCTGTGAGGGTGCTGAGATGCTGGAACAGGGTGCCCAGGGCAGTGGTGGCTGCCCCATCCCTGGCAGTGTTGAAGGCCAGGTTGGCTGGGGCCCTGAGTACCCTGCTCCAGNGGCGTTGGGACTGGGTGATCTTCCAGGTCCCTTCCAACCCTGGCCACTCTGTGATTCAATGATCACGCTTCCTCTAAGCCGTTTGCATCACAAAATTAGAAACTTGGAATAAAAAGCTGATATTTGCAAATGATAAAAATGAATAATCTTAAATTAGGAGGGGGCTGTACCACCAGGGACTTTAACTACGGAAAAGTCTCTTCAGATGTTGCCAAGAGAACTGGGAAGGCTGCTGGAAGGGAGCACATTCTGATCTGTTTTCCCACATGAGATTCTCAACAGCAAATTCCCCCTTCAGGGCATCAGACTCCAGTAACGGTCAGTCCACAGGCATTTGCATGAATTCTGATTTGCAAATATGAACAGGAAATCTGGGGTTCCTTCTCTCACTGGATGCAAAGGATTTTCATCTTCTGGGCCCCTCATGACAGCAGAGACGGGGAGATGCTGGAACAGGTCCAGAGCAGAGCTACCCAGCTCAGGAGGGGTTGAGAGAACCAGTCGTGTGAGGAGAGGCTGAGGGAGCTGGGCAGGGTGAGTNCCTTCCCAGGGAGGTGGGAGGTGGCAGAGTCCCCATCCCTGGAGGTGAAGAAGCCATGATGCTTCAATCCCTGCTCGAGTGGCAGCAGGGAGGGGGTCAGGTTGTGTTTGTCAGTCTCTCAGGGACTGAGGAGTTTTGTTGGGGTGGGGATGGTTGGACTGGGGGATCTGGGAGCTCCTTTCCAACCAGGACAATGATGTGATTCTGTTAGTATACCACTGCACTGCTGAGTTATGTACTGAACAGGCTGCCCAGGGGGGTTGTAGAGTCTCCTTCTCTAGAGAAGTTCAAGACCAGCCTGGCTGTGTTCCTGGGCGTCTTGGTCTAGGTGGTCCTGCTGTAGCAGGAGGATTGGACTGGATGATCTTTTGAGGTCCACTGCAATCCCTAACGATTCTATGATTCTCTATACTGCTGTCACACGTCTGTCTGCCCCTAAGGAAGTGTGGGTTCGTTAACCTTGCCAATACTCTGCACTGTGTCATGTGCTGCTCATTAGGAACCACGGGGAACCCGACTGCCTCGGCTCATCAGCTATAGAAGTTCCAGAAGCCTTTTGCACCTCGCTGGTGGTAAAGACATGAAGTCTGCCTCGTCACAATTCCCTCCAGAAGAAGAAAAGTAGTGAGTGCTAATTAAATAAGGTGCCACGGTAGGTGCAGCACCCAGCATTCAGAATGAACGCTGTAGTGTGAAGGACACAGAGCTCGCTTCCTCCTTCCAAAACACAGAGCAGAACAATCTCTCTGTCACGGAACAATCTGCATGTATTCTCCCCATGTGTTCAGCAATGAAGTGTCCTTAAGCCCAGCGTTAAGAATTTAACTGCAGCTTTCAACGGGCTTTTAGCCCTTGAGGACTGAAATCCATGCTTTCAGCGCAGGCATCAGCTCCAGCCCAGCCCTGAATTTACTTTGTGTGTCCATACCGATGCTGCAGCCCTGAGGACTGAAACACAGAGAAGATGGTGTTTTATTCTCCTTCCTAAAACTCCCCGGTATTTGGTTTCGACCTGAGGTGGGCACTCAGCTGTTATCTGTACAAAAGCAGCTATTACACACTACTATGTTCCTGAGTGTTTGCTTGTCTGTCACTGCGACTCTTCTCTCACTGAACTTCCTCTGCCACCCTATTACTCAGTTCGGTACTCTGTGCAGTACTGTCAGATCCTTCTGCAGCTCTTCACAGTTGACTCTAGCACTGTCAGTCAGCTTTACTACCCGGTATTACCCCCCTTTTCCATATGTTGAACCATCTTAATGCTTGGACTGATGCCTACAGGACTCCCCTGATGACTTCCCTCTATTGTTGACCATTCAGTCCCTGTCGGCTTCTGACTTTGAATGACAGAACCATAGAATCCTTAGGGATGGGAAGGGACCTGGAAAGATCACCCAGTGCAGTCCCCCTGCCACAGCAGGATCCCCCAGACCCAGTGTCACAGGAACACAGCCAGGCGGGGCTGGAACGTCTGCAGAGGAGGAGACTCCACAGCCCCCTGGGCAGCCTGGTCCCAAAGTCTAACAGGTTCTGACAAAGGTTCTGACAAAATCAAGGTGAGAGGCAGATGCAGGAGAAGGGGGCCTGCGGTGCCTCCCTAGAGCAGGAAGCCAGAAGCAGTGGAGCACTCACATGTGCAAGGAGGAGAAGGCTGCACCAGTGCCCATTATGGGTGACCTTGCAGCACCGTAAGGAGCAAACATCGGGTGCATAGTTTCTCTCTACAGCTGACAAGAAACCCTTCCTGTGGGGTATTTGTTGCTGATGTCACATTAATCAAAAGTTTCAAGAAAACCAGCTTGGAAAGTGGGGTCACACCTACCTCTTGGACCCACAGCCTTGCAGAGAAGCTGAAAGAGGACATGCAGGCACAGCTGAGCCATGCAGAACCACCAGCTCCCAGCGGCTGGGGAGCCTGTGCTACCCACCGGCTATAGAAACACCATGCACCTCACTACAGAACAGCCCATCAGGAATGAAAGCAGAGTCATGAGGGAGCTGTTATCTATGCCAGGAGGTTTTGAATTGATGGGAATCTGTAGTTTTCCATCGGAACGTTCAGGGGACACCCTGTTAACAGCCCTGCAACACATTCCACCTCGCGCTCTCTTGTCACAAGAAAGCACTTCTGTCACAGCGGCTCTGACACCGGCGCAGAAGGTTGAGGCTGGTGATTAAATATTGCACTTTGACTGTCATGCCTGAGGACTCCTGGCTGGCTGATAAAGCAGTAACAGACAAAGGCTGAAGTACAGTCATTCACACGCTGTTTTGTTTGGTTTTCCTCATGTTAGGACACTAGAGGTAAAAAAAAAGGCAGCAGAAAGGTCTTTATCTGCTGGAATAGAGAAATGGGGGAGCTCTAACACAGAAGAGGAGTCCATGGTGACAGATCCTGAAGTGCTGCAGTGCTGATCTGATTTACAGATACAGGGGTAGATACAGACAGACACAAATGGAAAGGCTTGAGTCTAAAGAACAACGGCAACACCTTGAAAATAGTTCACTAGCCAGACAGTCCAATTAGGAAGTCCTTTTCCAAGTGACTCTGTCACAGATTTGTGTTCAAACAGAGGAATCATGAAAAAATCAGCCAGTGCTTTCTAGAGTGGCTACTTTTCCTTTGAAAAAAATACTTGAAAGCAGGACTAGAAGAGCCACAGTCACCTTTCCTAAAGGGTTTCTTCCAAGCAAAACCAAGGCTCCAGTTCCCTGGATTCTAATGCTGGCAGCCAGCAACTTTTCCTCTAACAGTCTGAACAAGATTCCAAACCTGAAAAATAACAAGTTCTAAGAATACTGTGGGCTAGAAGTGTGTGTTCCATGACAGCTTCTCCTCCAAAGTCCCCTCCTTCAACCATTTCATTCAATGCATTCATTTTAAGCAGAAAGCGAAGGCAAGGTCTGAGCAGATCAACCAGCAAATCTGGAAGCACAGGGGAGGAAAAGGCTTCCACAAGTGAAACCATTACTCTACACAGCCCCCCACACAGGTAGGGTAGGGAGCAAAACCATGTGAGGGTCCCAGAGCCCTGGCACAAGCTGCCCGGGGGGGTTGTGGAGTCTCCTTCTCTGCAGACGTTCCAGCCCCGCCTGGCTGTGTTCCTGTGCCACTGGGTCTGGGTGATCCTGCTGTGGCAGGGGGACTGGACTGGATGATCTTTTGAGGTCCCTTCCCATCCTTAAGGATTCTATGAAAAGTGAAGCAGACAAGCAAGACAACGGAGATTTTTAAGAGCCAAGATAAATCCTCTCTCTCTGCTTTGGAAAAAGAGCATCCCGAGCCAGCATCACCAAGTGTGATGATGTATAAGCTGCCGCAATAAAAAGATGCACTATGCATCAATAAATGCTTCGTGTTTGAACAGACATCACAAAAACTACATCACAGCCTTGAGATAGAGGTTTAATCACACAGAGAGCCCCGAGTTGGACTGGTACAAGGCAAAGCTATTGAAGTGTTGTTTTCTCCACGTTCAGCTCACAGAAACAAGCATGTGCTTCATTTCTCCATTTCTTTGCTGCTCGTAACAAATGCAGAAGAAACAGGGGGTTGTTCTTGTTAAACATCAGCTTTACTCTGGGAACTTGAAGAGTTCTTTTCATTCTGTATTTTGAGCAGCACACATCAATATCAGAATCACAGAATCATCACAGTGTTTTTATCTGAAGATGAAGTTGTGATCCTATGGGTCAGTTCAGTTATAGAATCATAGAATCATCAGGGATCAGAAGGGACCTCAAAGGTCATCCAGTCCAATCCCCCTGCCACAGCAGGATCACCCAGACCAAGTCCAGGAGGGTTTCAAACGTCTCCAGATAAGAAGACCCCACAAACACCCCAGGCAGCCCCTTCCAGTGCCCCACCTCCCTCCCTGGGAAGACGTTATAGCATCGGTCAGGGTTGGAAGGGACCCCAGGATCATCCAGTTCCACCCCCCCTGCCATGGGCAGGGACACCCCACCCTAGAGCAGGCTGGCCAGAGCCTCATCCAGCCCGGCCTTAAACACCTCCAGAGACGGGACCCCAACCACCTCCCTCGCGAGGGACTTCACCCTCCTGGTGAAGAACTTCCTCCTCACATCAAGCCTAACCCTCCCCATCCCCAGCTGTGCTGCATTCCCCCTAGTCCTGTCGCTCCCTGAGATCCTACAAAGCCCCTCCCCAGCTTACTCTCCAAACCAGGACACCTTAAACAGTGAAGCTTCCTTCGTAATGCCAACGTTTAATTTGCTAATAGCATCCTCAGAGCCTTCACAACTCTCACCTAATTTGAGGGTGATAGATTACAGCAACTTTTATTGCTGCACTGGACATAATTCTCCTCCGCGCGCTTTCATGTGGTGCCAGCATTGCCCAAGTGCGTGTTAGTGAATCTAGAGGCGGGGGGAGTGGTGGTTTGGGGTTTTAGTTAACGTATAGATTAAACCGAGTGGGTTTGCTTTCTGCTCTGGGTTTCAACGAGCAGCACTTCTGACCAGGCAGCGTCTCGCTATTGTTTCTGTCCCTACCCACCACATCTGCTCCACAGAACTTCATGACTCTTGAGTTCTGCTTTCTGGAAATCCTCTCGTGTTTTGTACGAAACCCTCATGAAGAACTGGAAAGGATTTAATAACAAGTTCCCAACAGCCCCACACAGAGCCCCGCACTGCTGTGAGAAGGTGGCGGTGATGTGATGCTGCCTGGGCGCTGTGTTTGCCTCTCCCTTCCTTGCTCTGGCAAGGGAGAGCTCAGCAGAAAACTGTCTGGTTTCTTTGGAAAAGCTCCCTAAATGCCACAACTGGAGAAGCACGAAGAGGAAACATACATGTCTAACTCCTAGCAGAGCCTGCAGTTAGGTAATGGAGAAAAAGAAGGACTCACCAAGACACATCCTGATGTGTGTAGGACACGGCTAGTAGCAACCCACCACAGTCTGGAAGTTAATACCCTGCTTCTCTCCTCTTTTCCTTTCGCAGTCCCCCCCACTCCTAATTTCCCCATTTAAGGGAGAAAATAAGGCAGAAGACGCCAAGATACTTTCATGACATAAACAATAAGGCCTTCCTGTGCCAACATTTCCTTTAAAAACACTTGCCAATAAAGCTCCTGGAGGCCAGCAAGAGAAAGAAACGCCGCAACAGCCGTGACATGAACTTGGCATATTTTCTGACTCGCTCACTTCCCTTGAGACAATCCCTGCGAGAGAATGCTGAGGGATAATGGGAAAAGTTCTGCCATCGGGAAGGACTTCGGCTGCTCTGCGAGAGAACTGCCAATTAACTGCATTTCTGTTTACCTACAGCCTCGCTCAGCAGCCACCTCCGCTGCCCTGTTTTCCAGACTCACACGCTCGTGTTTGCACATTTTGTCTTATGATGCTGGTGTCTCGAGAATGCCCAACTCCAGGCCATCTCTGAACAGCAGAGAGAACACTCAATAATTGATAAAGGGTAGCCAAACACTTGTCTGCTTCATGTATCACATCCAAATCGCCTTCGCTCCTAGCTCTGCTATTGCTGTCGTGATGTTTTAGTGCCAGGCATGCTAAAACATTATATAAACATTAAGGATATAAATAAATATAATAAATATAAATATATAAAACAGTAAGGACACCCATCTATCTTCTGTATCTGTAATGAAGGAGTCCCGAGATTATTTGGTCTTGTCGATCCGTCTCGTTTTGAGTGACACCATGTTTTCAAAACTAAATGGCACCTTAACAGCCAGAAATGGAACTCTCTTTGGAAATCAGAACCTTGCACACACAAATTCGCTCACTTCCAGCCCCTCATGGGCAGGAACAGAGGGGTTCAGCTGTCTCCTCTCACTTATCTCTTCACCTGTCTCTCGCTCTCTCTTCACCTCCAGCACAGAGCGACCCTTCCCTGGAGGCTGGAGCCCAGCTCCTACACAGAAGCGAATGGCAGGAAGCCAAAGCCCAGCTGATGGCAGGGGGCAGCTCAGCTGCTCCTCCACCGTGGGGTCCTGTTGCCTTCCATGGACAGAGGCAGGCAGGCAAAATGAGTGTTCAGCCTCAGCTTTGCTCCACGGCTGTCACCCTGCTGCACTCCTCAGGAACAGCAGAGCAGGCATCAAACTCTCACCTTTTCAGAAGAGAGACCTAGCAGAAATTTCCACTGCACCGTGGAGGCTGTTTGGTTATCAGTTTCAGCCTTGCAATGTGGAGACACCACCTCTTCCTTCCACACGTACCCAGCTGAGGGAACCATCCAAGATCCATCCATCCCTCCTTGCACCCTGTCACTGAGCTAGCAACGGAAAGCGCTCATGAGCTGAGAAGGCAGGGAGCACTGCCAAGTGCTCCTCGCTCAGCTATTGTTGCTGGGGTTTCTCTGGGTTTGCATTCAACTCCTTAGATTAGCATCAGAGTATCACATATCAAAATAACCACTAGCCAGGAACTGCTGGCCTGCCCAGCAGCGAGGGTTCACCATTCCTGCACCTGGCTAATTTTACCATCACGCAGCCTGATACCAAACAGCCCTCCTTTCGACTTCCTAATAACTTGCTGGCTGCTTTAGCCCTGGGGTTGTGTCACACTCAGCAAGTCTCGCTACTCCTCTAAGAGCTCGCCTACCCCTGAAGACCCTCAGCAGCTATATGGAGCTGCCAGACTGCATAATTTTGGGCTGGTTGGGATTTCTGCATGTGCTCCCAGCTGGTGAAGCACCGTGGGATGCTATCGCGCATCTATCAGCCGCACTAGGAGTTACCTACCAGCTCACCTTTACTCCACCATGACTGCTGGGCACCTTGTCAAGACATCACCGAGCAAACCAAGCTGCTTTCCCCCCTCACCCTCTTTCTCTGCCCACTCCCCCATCCAATACTGGTTTGTGTTCAGGTTCATTTTCATCCAAACCTGAGAAAATATGTGGTTTTGTTGTAACTCCGCCAGGGCAAGACATCTGTGGTTGGCTGGCAAACTCTGGGATTCGGGGCTGGGGCAGAAATATTTAAGAGTCAAAAAAGCTGACTTGCTCAAGAAATTAAAGCCCTTCTGACAATCTTCCAGAGAGCCCCTGAGGAAAAGGGAGGGAACCAGAGAGACTCAAGGAAAATGGATGGGAGCCCAGCGTGGAGATTCACGCCAGAAGAGTTCTTGGCCAAGAAGGAAGGCTGGCAAGTAGACAAACACAGGCTTTCATAGGCAGCATTGTAAACAAGACATTAAAAATATGAATCCATTTAGATTTCAAGCCCCGTGATGAGATCTACTTAAGAAGCAGAATGATACTGATAATGGCTCCTCAAACATTTCAGCTCGGTGTCCAAACTTTTCCTGAACCCTATCAAGCGAAAACACAAGGGGCTGTTGACGCTACCATAGTCAAACAGTCACTCACACAGCAGGGCTGGAAAAACACAGAGGAGGGCAGAGGAATGCTTGAGCGTCGGGCAGAAACTCAAGCGCTCACAAGGAAACTGTATTCCCAGATTATTTTTACCTTCGTTGCTCCATCAAAATAATAAATGGAAGGAGTGATTTCTCCAAACCAAGCCCTCCTTTCAGAAACCTTTTCAAAGGAAACGTGTAAACCACCTCGACCAAAATACTTTGTTTTCAAGTAGAAACAGTCCTGCAGAACAGAATGTCTGGTGTGAAAGACAGTTTCACACCTAGCACTATTGAAAAAGGTGTCTTCTTTCCTACAGGAATCAGCACATCTCCCCTTCTCCGCTTCAAATGCGTCAGCTTGTTCTAAATGATTGAGCATTTTGATTGTTCTTTAAATGTGTTGGAAGGATCCTTTTCCTGCAAAGCAGACGGGTGTTTAGGAACGCAGAGGAACCGTGGAGGCATGGCACTTCGAGTCTGACACAGATTCATCGATTCATAGCATGGTTCAGGCTCAAGGGACCTTCAAGATCATCCAGTTCCAACCCCCCTGCCATGAGCAGGGACACCACCCACCAGACCAGGGTGCTCAAGGCCCCAGCCAGTCTGGCCTTGAACACTGCCAGGGAGCTGGGGGCAGCCACAACCTCCCTGGGCAACCTGGTCCAGGGTCTCAGCACCCTCCTGGTGAAGAACTTCCTCCTGACTTCCAGTCTAACCCTCCCCTACATGGTCAGGAGACTCATGAATCTTTGACATGCTGTTGATGAGGGTCCACGAGCACCAAGGGCCAAGCACAAAAAGGGGAGGCCCACAGGGAAAAACAGGTCACAGAATGTTAGGGATTGGAAGGGACCTGAAAAGATCATAGAATCCTTAGGAATAGGAAGGAACCTTGAAAGATCATCCAGTCCAATCCCCCTGCCAAAGCAGGATCACCTAGGGCAGGTCCCACAGGGCTGCAACCAGCCAGGTTTTCAAAGTCTGCAGAGCAGGAGGCTCCACAACCCATCTGGACAGCCTGTGCCAGTGCCTCATCACCCTCACAGTGAAGAAGCTTCTCCTCATGTTGAGGCAGAAGCTTCTCTGTTCAAGTTTATCCCCATTATTCCTTATCCTCTTACTGCGCCCCACAGAAAAGAGACTGGCCCCTTCCAGCTGACACCCACCCCTCAGATATTTACAGACCTTAATAACCTCAGGTATTTGGAAACGATACACGAGCATCACACCCATCGCATCCAGCTCAGTAGGGCAGCATTCTACCCGAGATGCAGGGAGGCATCTTCGTCGCACGAGGAGAAACCATTAGCCCAACACCGCTTGGCAAACAGTAGCTCCCACACCGAAGCTGCGCTATTATCCTGGCTTTCCTACATATTAAGCACAGGACTAGGTTCAAAGTAAACATGTGGTCATAATTAAATGATAATTATGACTAACATTTGTGTAACACCATTCATCCAAATAGTTGAAAGCATTAGGTAAATCTGTAAACAATGGGTCTAATCCTGCTGCCTTCACTCACACAATGCCAGGCAGTTCAAATGGACTGTGTAGATCTTGTCTACACACAGACTTAATTGTTCTCAATTAACTCCGTGTGTCAACACTCGTTCCAGTGTGTCTTGTTCCTGTTCAGCTTAATTCTCTCACACTGCTTACCACAGGTGAACACACTCTTTCTGCACTTTCACTGACTTTACTCCACTTTTACATGCAGAGCCCTGCGAGGATCCCACAGGGCTTTCCAGTCTCAGTGCAGCCCCACTTCTGCTACACACTTCTAATCAAAGGAACGTTCTTCTGTGGATGAGGATGTCCACTTGTGGTCAGTACAGTTCACAGACTGCCTGCACAGAATCACAGAGCAGTAGGGATTGGAAGGGACCTCAAAAAATCACCCAGTCCAATCCCCCTGCCACAGCAGGAGCCCCTAGATCCAGTGGCACAGGAACAGTCCAGGTGGGTTTGAAACGTCTCCAGAGAAGGAGACTCCACACCCCCCCTGGGCAGCCCCTGCCAGGGCTCTGGCACCCTCATCAGGAAGAAGTTTCTTCTCCTCTGGATGTGGAACCTCCTCTGTTCCAGCTGACACCCGGTGCCCCTTGTCCTAGCACTGGGTGCCCCTGAGCAGAGCCTGGCTCCTTCCTCCTGACCCCCACCCTTTCCATCTTGATCAACAGTCATGGGGTCCCCCCTCAGGCTTCTTTTTTCCCAGCTCCTCAGCCTTTCCTCAGCAGGGAGATGCTCCCCTCCCTTCATCATCTTTGTGGCTCTGCACTGGACTGTCTGAAGCAGCTCTGTGTCCTTCTGGACCTGAGTGGCCCAGAACTGGACACAAATAGCCTTCTTCATCCATCACACCTTAATCACACAAATAGCCTTCTTCATCCATCACGCTGCAGAGTAAAACCACAGGAAATGGTGAAAGCAGAGGAAAATTCTGCACCTTCTAAAAATAAAGTGTGTTGGGAAGCAGACATGCTCACAGTACCTTCACTCATCTGTGGTACGAACAGCTACAACCAGGCACCCTCAAACTAGTTTTATACAACTGCGATTGTCTGTTAGAGAGACCCAGAGCTAAAGAAGGTACAGACCACTAATAAAATCAAGAGGTTTAAAGCAAGAAGGTAAAATCAAGTCTAGTTGAGAGGTGATTGGCAGGAGGGTTGGAGTAGATGATCTCTAAGGTCCCTTCCAACCTCAGTCATTCTGTGATTCTGTGAGAAGCTTGTAGAGCTTCCTATTTCAGCAGCAGTCTGCCTTGAGAGTCAGTCAGCTGCAGAGCAAGGAGAGAGACCAGGAACAGCCAGGTCATTTTGATTCTGCTACAGACAGTTACTGAGTGCTTTGTGCCAGCTGTAGCATCTGTCAGTCGAGATGAACGATCTCTTCCTTTCATGGTTCTATCGAAGTTCATGAAAAGCCCTGTGTTCCAGCTGGCACCCAGTGCCCCTTGCCCCAGCACCAGATGACCCTGAACAGAGCCTGGCTCCATCCTCCTGACACCCACCCCTCACAGATTGAGAGACAGGAATGAGGTCCCCCCTCAGCCTCCTCTTCTCCCAGCTCAAGAGGCCCAGCTCCCTCAGCCTTTCCTCATCAGGGAGCTGCTCTCCTTCCTTCATCATCTTCGTTGCTCTACACTGGACACCCTCCAGCAGCTCTGTGTCCTTCTGGAACTGAGGGGCCCAGCACTGGACACAGTACTCCAGATGTGGTCTCACTATTGCAGAGGGGGAGAAGAACCTCTCTCGATCTGCTAACCACCCCCCTTCTGATCCCCCCCAGGATGCTGTTGGCCCTCTTAGCCACAAGAGCACATTGCTGGCTCAGTCACCCTGCTGGCCACTAGGAGTCCCAGGTCCCTTTCTCCTCCACTGCTCTCCAACAGGTCAGTCCCCAGCCTATCCTGGTACCTTGCCTCAACTCAGCACAGTTTGGCTTGAAACTGGGAAGAAACCAGTGTCACTACAGCCATCTCCACTGCAGATGAAGTCTTGCAGAAGTCACTGCAGCCGCTCACTGTGGAAGGATGCAGCTCTCCTGGTTCCCTGTGAACACCTACAGCTGTCAGTCCTGTATCTCCACAGTGTCTGTGGACCCTATAGGAGGGAGAGGTGGATGTTGATGCTTTAATCCACAGTATCTTAGCTGCTTGGTTTTAACATGCAATGAACAAACATGGTGCATTAACGTGCACTGCCCCTGCACGTGAGGGGGGAGATGGAGAGGTCTGTTTATGCCAGCAGCTGTCCAGGCAGCATCTGTCAGCGGTGGGTAGGGTATCTCCCTCCTGTCCAGCCAAAATCAGCAGAGATGCTATGGTGTCTGCTGCCAGAACACCCAGAGCAGCACTGCAGCTCAACAGTACCTCTTCATTTATTTTTGTGGTGCCTAGGACACGGCTGCAGCTGTAAAAGCTGGGCAGTCTCATAAACCAGATCTTGACATTGCTGCAGAGACCGCAGGTAAACACTGAGCTAAGGCAGAGAAATCAACAGCAACTCTATTCAAAACCAGGCTGTAGACTCCTCCGCTCCTTATCTGTGCCCTTGTTTTGGGGTTAGGACAGAAAGAGCCCTTAGCCTTGCTGGCAACAGCACCTCTGGCACCGCTCCACATCCTTGCTTACAGCAGCACACAGCCCAGACAGGGAAGGGAACCTGGAGGAAAATGGGTGTCATGCTGCCAGGCACCACAGCGCTGCCTATAAATACAGAGCACTCAACACTACCTCCCAGCAAAGCTATAATCCCGGCGCGTTTGCTCACAGTAAGCCGCAATCACGCCACGCAGGACCCGATCCACCGAGGCACCACTAAGCACAGCACTGGAACAATCCAGGCCGGGCTTTGACAGAGTCCTCTCACCACACTGATTTTCACCCAGGAGGTCTGAGAAACTCCCTGGAGTGAAAACGAGCAGTAAGTGAAATGAAATCATACAGGACAAACAGGCTTGGTAGTTTGGATTTCCAGAGCTGCTTATGAGTGAAAAGCGATGATCAGATGCGACACGACATCAGGCGAAGCCCGTGCTTTCAGTTCACTTGCAGTGGTGACTGGCCTTTGCTTGGAGAGCTTTTCTGCTTAATGAGAGCAGTGCAGAATCAAATCTGCCCGCAATGCAAGGTACCTCCCTCAAAACAGCCACGAGTTCTGGCAGACAGCACGGCAGGGTATAAACTGCAGTAGTTCTAGAGTGGTCGGGAGGGGTTTAGAGCACCAGTCCTCTGAGGAGAGGCTGAGGGAGCTGGGCAGGGTGAGCTGGAGAAGAGGAGGCTGAGGGGGGACCTCACTGCCCNTGGAGGTGTTGAAGAACCCTGTAGCCATGGTGCTTCACACCCTGCTCGAGTGGCAGCAGGGAGGGGGTCAGGCTGTGTCTGTCAGTCTCTCAGGGACTGAGGGGTTTTGTTGGGGTGGGGATGGTTGGACTGGGGGAGCTGGGAGCTCCTTTCCAGCCAGGGTTATTCTATGATTCGGTGAAAAGCAGCAGCTCCAAAGAACTACCTGTCTCAAGGGTGGGCTGTGAGTGCATCTAGAGAAGCTATGAAAAAACCTACAGGAGTGCAAGTCGAATCCTTTTTCTGAGTCTAATTAGGGCAAACAGAAGTAAAACTCTGTTTTCTTCTTTAATTTCAAACCAGTCACTTCTTGTTGCTGTAACTGCATCTCACTATCACTCCCATCATTTATTTATCACGATTCACTTATAAACCCACTCTGCTACCATCCAGTTTCATCGTGTCACTGATTTTAACATTTCATAGGCTGCTATTTTGGGCCTCCTGCATCCCTCAAGATGTAGTACTCCTAATCTCTGTGAGCACAACAGACTCTGAGCATCTCCACAGGACATTTTGCTGGCTTGGAAGTAAATCCAGCACTCGGTAAACAGACAACTGACACCAAAATACTTCTTTAGACCTGACCAAAGCGCTGGCTGCAGTTAACACTGAACAATTAGCAGGTAGAAGCCGCTCTTTTAAGAGAGATTACATTGCTGAGTGTGTAAAGCACAGGCCAGATGCTGATGAGCTCCTTCCGTTGATCTAATTTCACTGGATTTGACTGATTTTCTCCAGGCTGCTGTGATAGCAACCAAGACTAGGTGACAGTTCTGTTCAGTTGTTCATGCATATCCTCAGGTGTCCTGCCTGACCTCTACCAGCTGATGTCGACTACTTACAGACCTCTGGAGGTCACAGGTAGCCAAGCTAGATGCCTGCCTTTTGTCTCCCTGAGCTGCTGTTTCTAAAGCATCCAGAACCTGGACAATTCTTTCCCATTTCTGGTGAGCTATGTGTTTGGACCCTTGAGGATCCTGGACATCCAGCCTAACCCTCCCCTGGCAGCTTCAGGCTCTGCCCTCTCGTCCTGGTGCTGGTTGCCTGGGAGAAGAGCCCCACCTTCACCTGACCTCCAGGTAGTTATAGAAGGTGATAAGGTGACCCCTGACTCTCCTCTTCTCCAGTCCCCTCCCCAGCCTCATTGCTCCTCTGGACCGGCTCCAGCCTCTCAATCCCTTCCTTGAAGCGAGGGGCCCAGAACTGCCCCCAAACCTCGAGATGAGGGCTCACCAGTGCAGAGCACGGGGTCCTACCTTACACCTGCATCACCTTCTATTAAACAAAATGTGGCAGGAGGGAGGAAAATCCCAGGGGAAAACCCGTTTTTAGCAGAAGGCTGAATGGTCTCATTGAGTGGTGCTATCCCGGCCTCTTGAGATGCTCTGCAAACATTTGGAAGCTTCTAAAACAGAGCCAGGGTTATGTCACTGTCCTGGGGACAAATCATTTGTTAGGAGCTCTTTTGGTCTGGCACAGGGAGCTATCAAGAGAGGATGTGTGAACTGGTTGGGTTTCTTCGGGATTAATGTTGTTTGTCAACTGAATGCTGTTCTTTATGAGGGAAGAATGAGGTGCCAAGGAGTACATTTCACCATGCCAAAATTAAAGGGAGGAGTTGAGAAGCAGTCTTTTATTACCTAATTAGTTTTATCAAATGACACAGATCAACTAGCAGGAGATAACGAATAGGAAAAAGGGGCCTAATGAAAAAGTAAGTTATCGGCTGGATGCTCTCCAAAAAGCAATTATCTCCCTAGGTAAACAACTCCTACTGTGGGCAGGTCAGACATCAAACGCAAGGAACAGAGGTCTTCTTGGGATATCAGTCCTCAGTGGAGTAGAAACGGAAGAAAACAGTCGATAGCCTACGCTGCGAAGAACGGACGGCTTGCTGTTAAAGGAGTTAGCATCTTCAGATCACATTAGTCACAGGGTACCCCTAGACTACTAGCCCCAGCTCTCCCAGCCTGTCCCCATAGGAGAGCTGCTGCAGCCCTCCACTCATCCTGGTGGCCCTCCTCTGGGGAGAAGGATCTGTGATCTAAACTAGTCACAGCTCAGACTCACGTGGCTCGGATCCACATTACATCAGCTTCTCACTCCTGATGTGAAGGACAACCTCCTATTTCCCATTATGATTTACTTATCTAGTAGATACCTAAAGTAAGCGAAACCTAATTGTTCTAGCCGGTAACACGACGGCAGACACATGGAACAGCACAAAGACTGTGGAGAAGGCTTCTTGGAACAAGAAAAAAGTACAAAAATGAGGACTTAATTGGCTAAAGATTCGTGCCCTCCAGCAGCCCGAAAAGAAGCAACAGCAATTTTTACAAACATTCCTTGAGAATTTGAAGTGATGCAACAGTGGAGATTTATGAGGCTCTTCTCTCCCTTCATCCTCCCTCTCCTCCATCAGCAGTTAATTTGGAAACAAACGGAGCACAGAATTTATGGGGAAGTGCTCTATCTCTTCGAGTCAACTCTTGTAGCTTTACTGCAGAGCTGTGGGGACTGCAGGAAAGGCTCATCTGCATGTACAGAGGACTCTAGCAAGGACTGCTTGGTGCAGAACCTAAACATCAGCTGCAGGAGCAGCCATGAAGTGGATGCAAGGCCTTGGCATGGTCTAGATAGCGCCCTGATGGGAAACAGAGGTCGATTGAGTTCCTTGGGCTCCTGTTAGCACAGCATTCCCTGCACAGAAAGGCTGAGCGTCCTGGTTCAGGTTATTTTGTGCCAGTCTGGATTTTTCAGGGTTGCCAAAACACAACGGGAAACCAGGGACAACGTTACAGGAAAGAAAGAAAACAAGTTTTATTAAGAGAGGGTAAACAAGGGGTTAAAAGACCAGCGACGGCCAAGGCCTCCCTGCTTTTCACCCTCCTATTCTTTCCTCTCCTGACACAGAAACAGAAGCGTTGCGGTTGCCTGACTCCAGATCCCACTCTGCTATGAGAGAAAGAGAGGAAAACAAATAGAGCTGGAAGAGAGAGAGAACGAGCAGCCTGTCACTGGGTCTGTGTGGTACAAACACAGTTTCTACCTCAACGAGTTGCTCCGGCATCCATCTGGAAGCCCGAGAAAGGAATGTGCTCCTCATACCAAGAACTCTTTAGGGTAAATATAGGATTATGGGAAGCAATACCCATCTGCACACGAGTCCTGTAATATTAAAGGGGTTTCCACATGACACTGAGTTACCGGTGAAGTTCTAGTTCAGCTAAGACAGCTCGGTGACCCTGCATTGAGCTGAAGCCACCTGCAGGGACAGAGGCTTTAGTCTAATGGGCTGATCTGCACTGTTATTACCCCTTCCATTGGAGCACTGACATTCCTGTAAGCCTGCGCAGGGAACAGGCACCACCACTCCTCTTTGGCTGAAGGGATCTAGTGGAGCACTGGATTTGGGGGGGTTTAATCCAAGAAAAATACATGGAAAAAGGAAGAATGAGCACAATACGGGAACGCGACTGACTGAGCTCATGCTGGCTCCATCAGCTGAGGAATGAAATGACCAGAGGATGAACACATTCCATCTGCTATCTGCTTGTAAAGCCCTGCCACAGAAAAGTCATGGTCTTCACAAAACTCCAAGCGATTTCACAAAGAGGGGAGCTTGTCTGCCAAAAGCAGTCATATCCTTCGCTTTCCGACAGAGTCACTCCTTGGCTGGCAGACCTTAACCACTGCTTGATCCAGAGCAGCACACGGATGAGGTCACCGGCCCTGATCAGCACCCTAGCGTGTACAGTGCAGATTTCAGTGCTCACCAGAGCCAGCTTCTCCCCTAACACATCATCCCTCATTTCCACAAAACACCACAGTACCACTGCACTCTCTTCTCTCCCTGCCCCGCCACCACCACCTTGATCCTCCTTACGTCAGTCCCCTTACACTGGAATTGAGGGACTAGTGGGGAAGGCTGATGGGGAGAGGCTGAGGGAGCTGGGGGTGTTTAGCCTGGAGGAGACTCAGAGGGGACCTTATCACACTCTGTAACTCCCTGAAGGGGGTTGTAGTCAGGTGGGGGTTGGGCTTCTTAGCTGAGAGCAGAGAATATTCAGCCCAAAGCCTTCCCCTGACTCTTACTGAGAACAATGCACCATGGAAATAGCACACATTACAGTGTTAGCAGAATGAAGACAAGGCTTTCCATTGTTATTGTCTTCACAATCATTAACTGCAAGGCAGCTTTCTGAGGGTGCTGGAGCACTGGAACAGGCTGCCCAGAGAGGTTTTGGAGACTCCTTCTTTGGAGACTTTCAAAACCCTGCCTAGACGTGTTCCTGTGAGCACAGAACCACAGGGTGTTAGGGATTGGAAGGGACCTCGAAAGATCACCCAGTCCAATCCCCCTGCCACAGCAGGAGCCCCTAGATCCAGTCACACAGGAACAGTCCAGGTGGGTTTGAAAGGTCTCCAGAGAAGGAATCTACACAACCCCCCTGAGGCAGCCCCTCTGGCACCCTCACCGGGAAGAAGTCTCTTCTCATCTCGATGTGGAACCTCCTCTGTTCCAGTTCAACAGACCCAGCTCCCTCAGCCTTTCCACAGCAGGAAGATGCTCCCCTCCCTTTACCATCCCCGTGACTCTGCACTGGACTCTCTCCAGCAGCTCTGTGCCCTTACGGAACTGAGGGGCCCAGAACTGGACACAAGGGTCTAGATGTGGTCTCACCAGGGCAGAGCAGAGATGGACGAGAACCTCTCTTAATGTACTGACCACCCCAGAGTGATCAGCCCTATGTGACCCTGCTTTTGGCAGGGGGATTGGACTAGATCATCTCCAGAGGTCTCTTCCAACCCCTGACGTTCTGTCTCACAAGAGGATTTCAAAGCACCTCACGTTTTCAATGATGATTTCTAATTGCATTATCTGGGTAGCAGGACAGCGGGCATTCCATCCTCTGCTGTTATAAACTGAAACGATGCAGACAGACGATAGGCAATTAAGAGGGTTAGCAACACGTGATTAGCTGCAGTCATATTAAGACAGAGCGATTCTTACGTGCATTAAGTGGATTATGTCGTTAAGCGATCGGCAGCTGGGCAGACGCACTGGGTCAGCGTGCGACCCGCGAGCACGTCGAAAAGAAAGTGCTCTTGCAAATTCACTGCACACAGGTGGTGCTGCCACACAGCCGGTTACTAAGGATTGCCCACCGCTTCCCCTGCGATCCGATTTGCACTCGCTTATCGTTTTGCCAGAGTAATTGTCTGGGCTAAAACTTTTCCAGTTGGGGGTCTGCCGCAGGCTGTGATTCTTTCACTCCATCACCCAAACCAGCTCCATGATTTCCCAGCTAGAAGTCAGGAAAAGAAGAGGAGATAAAAAATGCCTGCTGGCTCCTCCTTCAAGAATTGAAATGTCCTCTGTGTTTTAAACAGACAGAAGGTGGTCAGGGAAACAGCTCTTGCCAGGCCAGTTAAAACCAGTCTGATGACACTGTGAATTCGTGAGAGGTGCTGGATATTTGGTTGAATCAACAGTCATGGGGTCCCCCCTCAGGCTCCGATTTTCCCAGCTCCAGAGCCCCAGCTCCCTCAGCCTTTCCTCAGCAGGGAGATGCTCTCTCCCTCCCTGGAGGGAGCATCTGTACTCTCTCCAGCAGCTCTGTGTCCTTCTGGATCTGAGTGGCCCAGAACCGGACACAAGACTCCAGATGGGGTCTCAGCAAGGCAGACAATATCACAGCGTTTAACTCAGAGGCAGACAACGCAGAGCTAACAGAGATACCCACTACGAAACACTACTCTGAAAGACTGGGGCACTTTGATGTGGTCACCCTGTTATTTGGACTCTCGGCATCTCCGTAACTGCAGCTAAACAGAACACTCTCTTCTACCAGGAGGAGACTCCACTTTTTCACGGGCAAACTAACTTACTCCCTGTTTCCACGATTAGGAATCTATGTACAGAATATGAGAAAGAAGAGTGGAAGCACCTCACACAGCAGTCAGGTGCAGAGCTCTCAGTGAATTTTCTGGAGCTACCAACCTTGGCTGAAACCAAAACATCAAACACAACCCTTTAGAAAGACAAACACTGCGTGTACGCCACAGCTACGCTGTACCCAGTGCACACCTCCTCAGCCACCTCCTACCCAGGCGTCAGAGCAACACAGACTGCATCCCTGCCTTCAGAGCAGCTCTGCCACAGCTCCACCACGCTGTGACACTGGTGCTTCCAAGGTCACCCTGCCAGAAGGCAGTAGCCAAGACAGAAGCCCTGAAGTGTTTCGCAGCAGGCAGGCACAGAACTGCAGAAGGTTTTCACTCATTTCTGTAGGGTTCTCTAGCCTAGAGAAAAAGAGGAGGGGGGAGGCCTTAGCACCTTCTACAGCTATCTGGAAAGAGGAGACAGACTCTTCTCCCTAGTCGAGAGTGGTAGGATCAGAGGAAAGGGCTGCAGGCAGCACCAGGGAAGGTTTGGGCTGATGTTAGGAAGAATTTCTTCAATGAAGCGGTTGTCAAAGAGTGGAACAGGCTGCCCAGGGCAGCGCTGGAGTCACCATCCCTGGAGGTGCTCAACTGTCTGGACCCGGTGCTTAGGAAGAGAGAGATGGAACGGTGACCTGGCAGTGCTGGGTTGGAGGTTGGACTTGTTGATCTTAAAGGTCTCTTCCAACCAAAGCCATCCTGTGACTCCGTGAATGTGAGCAGCGGCCAGAAAGGACCCAGAAGCATTCATTAATCATTTACCTTCTTGCATTGGTTGCTCAACACAGAATGGCCATTACACACACCACTGCACCGCCGCCCGGGGTTTGAACGGGACAAAATTAGCAGAAAACTTTCCATTAGCAGGGGTTCAAGGCTGTGCCTAGAGATTCTAACTATAAATAGACGTGGAAATGTCACAATTTACATTGTACATGATATATCTGTTCCCTTTTTCTAATTTTCATCTGTTATTTCAGCAGTGGATTCCACTTTATACAGCCAGCTGGTTATAGGATGACTTTGTCTAACAGGCAGAAGATTAAAAGCAATGCTGGCTGTGCAGTTGGACCTCTCCCTTTCCTCTTACCCTATACAGCATCACTTATTCCCTCAGTTACAAGCTCCAGCACCAACACTATTTTCATTGATTATGTGCTTATCAGCACCAGCTTCCCTTCAGCGAAGAAAATCACTTTCTCCCAGGAGATAAAGGATTTGTGATTTCATAATTGCTGTTAAGTAGTTCTAATTTCAAGAGGATGAATCACAGAATGATTGAGGCTGGCCAAGCCCTCTGAGCTCCTCCAGCCCAGCCCAGCACCTAACAGCACCTCATCGGCCAGACCAGGGCACTCAGGGCCACAGCCAGGCTGTCCTTCAACACCTCCAGGCACAGGGACTCCCCCACTGCCCTGGGCAGTCCAGTCCAGGCTCTGAGCACCCTTTCCCTGAGGAAGGGCTTCCTGACAGCCACCCTAACCCTCCCCTGGAAGCGTCAGGTCCTGTCGTCTCATCCTGATGCTGGGTGCTTGGGAGAAGAGCCTGACCCCCACCTGACTGCAAACTCTCTTCAGGGAGTTGCAGAGTGATGAGTTCCCCCCGAGTCCTCTCAGCTCCCTCAGCCTCTCCTCACACGACTGGTTCTCTCAACCCCTTCTGAGCTTGGTAGCTCTGCTCTGGACCTGTTCCAGCATCTCCCTGTCTTTCCTATCATGAGGTGCCCAGAACTGAACAGAGGACTGGAGATGAGGCCTCCCAAGGGCCAAATACAAGGGCAGGAGAACTTTGCTCTTCCTGATGCAGGCCAGGATGCTGTCAGCCTTCTTGACCACCTGGGCACCCTGCTGGCTCCTATGAAGCCAGATGTCTACCAGCACCCTCAGTTCCTCTTCTGCTGGGCAGCTTTCGAGCCCCTCATCCCTCAGCCCCACTGCTGCTGCTGTATCATACTGTCCCAATAATGCGGCAGCAGAGTGGCCTCAGTGAACGCATAGCTTCCCCTCCTTCTCAATCCTGGATGCACTTGGTCTTAGTAATTACTCTCATTACTCTCCCCTAGAAAAACTAACTCTAGAGCTAGAGTCCACTAAAATACATTTACAGCATAACCTATGCTGTAACGTCTTGACTGATATCTGATCTAACTGCTAAACAGCCTAGTAGGTACCGGCTAGATCTGGCTCCAGAGCTGCCACCAACAAATGATCACCAAATGTGTGCTGCTGCACAGAAAGGCAAAAGCACCGCCTCAGAAAAGCAGCACAAAGCACCAAGTGAATCGGAAACGGTCTGTGAAAGACAGAGGCCATGCACTGTAGCTCTTTCATGCTCTGGTTGTTTTTTGTGAGCTTGATTTATGTGTAATTAACCATTTTTTCCCCTGCAAATAATTTCATTCGAAGCCATGCTGTCATTTTTACACCCCCCCTCCTCCTGCCAGAGCCACATAAAGCAGTCCAGCCTCAACCAGTGACAACCGAAACGCCTTGTCACAGCATGAGTCCCAACTGTCTATGTTAGCAGAAAATCCCACTCTCTTGTCTCCCTCCCACTCCTCCTATCATCACAAGAATGGGAGAAATTCATAAACTGCAACTCTCGGTCTAATAGATCCCTGGCAAAAGTTCAAGCTTGGTAATTAATTACCTTCTGTCTCCAAATTCCCACACTGGGCTGACTAAGAGAAGGAACTCTTCCCTTCCTCGTCGACTAGTTTTAATCTGGCTGATGGACACAGCTTTGCACCTCAGAGAGAGCTGAGAGGTTAACTGCAGAGAAAGAAGAGATCTCCGTAATGCCTGGGTAAGGTGAGAGCAGCGAATGGAAGAAGAGCAGCACTGTAGTAACTGTGAAGTGTCTGCTAAATCATTGTTCTCTAATCACACTTTCCATCAGTGAACAGAACAGATCACCAGGACAGGCTGCTGACAGGACGTGGTGCCTGAGGGACTGTTACACAGACTGAGTGATCCGTGCTAGAGGGGTATTTTTAATTACCATTCCGATTTGGCTACCAAAAGCTGACAAATCAGTAAGGTATAAACATTTTCAGAGGGCACTACAGCTCTGTTAAACACAGAAGGCATCCAAACCATTTCAGCTTGGAGAATATGGGGCACTGCATTTTCTGATAGACAGCCGTAAAACAAATCAGTACCTCATGCCTCTACACAGTAAATTAGCAACAGATCAAGAGAAGGAAAACCATTATCACAGAGTGATTTGAGGCTGGGAAAGCCCTCTGAGCTCCTCCAGCCCAGCCCAGCACCTAACATCCCCCCATCACCCACACCAGGGCACTCAGGACCACAGCCAGGCTGTCCTTCAACACCTCCAGACACGGGGACTCCCCCACTACCCTGGGCAGTCCAGTCCAGGCTCTGAGCACCCTTTCCCTGAGGAAGGGCTTCCTAACGTCCAGCCTAACCATCCCCTGGCAGCTTCATACCCTGCCCTCTTGTTTTGGCACTGGTTGCCTGGGAGAAGAGCCTGACCCCCCACCTGACTGCAACCTCCCTTCAGGGAGTTATAGAGCCTGATCATCTCCCCCCATGAGTCTCCTCCAGGCTAAACACCCCCAGCTCCCACAGCCTCCCGCGACACACAGAACATCAACCATTCCTTGTATTGGGATTATAACTGCAGTGTTCTTCTCAGGCTGAGAGTGAACACCATAACCTTCAGCACCACTGGATTGCAGTGGCTGCACGTTTCAAAGGATTAATTAGCCTCTCTCTTCTGGTACCAAGGAGTGAGCATCATCTCTTGAAAAACACACAAGGTAAGGGTAGCATGAAGAGCTCTGCTCTTCACAGTGACAGAAATGAGTGTGAGTCTTTCCGAACGCTGGAGGTACCAACAAACCCTCTTTTGCTCCTCCCTCAGCCAGGCCTGCGTGCTGTTTTCTGTCTGCCGCTGCTTTGCAGTTGTGTCTGAGAACCCTCTCCCAAACCTAAATCAGGAGCAGGTAATTTCAGCCTCACTTGAGACCCGGTGTTGGAACAAATAATTCTAACCTGCTCCAGCTCTTCATTCATTCTACTCCTTTGCGATTTGTAAGGCATGAATGTTCCAGTATTTTTATGCAAATCAGTTCCCAGGTGCTACCAGCACAACACCCACTGCACTCTGCACCCCTGTTCCGATGCACCCTGCGGTGCTCTCCAGATCTGCTGCATCAAGTACAGGCACCTAGGGCTATGCCCCCCGCCACGTCAACACTGCCGTGACTGGGCACAGACTCCGGAAAACAGCTCTGGTAGATTAATTAGTCTCATCAACATTTGCACAACAAATCAATCTTCTTCCATAGCGGCAATACTGGGTCATTACACACTGGTGTGAGAGGCGATAGGACCTCAAACCTTTCTGCCCAGGGACATGGAGAGCAGAATGTTTGTCTGAGTGCATGATTTCTGTGTTGATTTGGTAGTAAGGAGAGAGTTCACCATTAAATCTGCCAGAACGACATATTCCAACAGTTTCACACACTGGTAGTCTAGATTTCCCAGAAAAAAAGCAGGAGCAGCTACAGAAACCTCTGCATTATCTGATTTACAGGTATTTTGTACACAGAGGTCTAAGGCAGGGGAGCGTACTTAGATGATCTTTCGAGGTGCCTTCCAACCCCTAACATTCTGGTGGAGGGACTGGAGGGAAAGGCTGATGAGGAGAGATGGGGGTAATGAGCCTGGAAAGAGGAGGCTCAGGGGGGACCTTCTCCCTCTCTAAAACTCCCTGAAGGGAGGTTGTAATGAGGTGAGGGTTGGGCTGTTCTCCCAGGCACCCAGTGCCAGGATGAGAGGGTAGGACCTGAAGCTGCCAGGGGAGGGTTAGGTTGGCTGTCAGGAAGCCCTTCCTCAGGGAAAGGGTGCTCAGAGTCTGGACTGGACTGCCCAGGGCAGTGGGGGAGTCCCCGTGTCTGGAGGTGTTGAAGGACAGCCTGGCTGTGGCCCTGAGTGCCCTGGGGTGGCCGCTGGGGTGATGTCAGGTACTGGGCTGGGCTGGGGGAGCTCAGAGGGTTTTTCCAGCCTCAGTCACTCAGGAATTCTGTGACTAACCTGACTGGCTGCTACCACTGGAATCAGTTTTGCAGGTTTACACTGAAGACAACTAGTGATAAAAGAAAATCTATGACATCTGAACCAAGAACATCTCAAACAGGGCTTTTAAAACGCCTCGCACAAGGGAGCTATTTCATTACAGATTTAGAGTACAGCATCATTTATTGACAGAGTGAATTACCAGCCTTGTTCACTGTCACACGTACTTGTAAACTCCCTGCTCAGCTTCAGCAGCAGATTTATTACACACATGCAGACACCTGTTTTAGAAAACACATCAACTGTGCCAGAACCCCTGTGCTGGAATCTTCGGGCTCTTAGTCAAGAGGCAACGCTTTGCAAGCTCTACTGAACAGCCCCGAGAAGCTTTCAGCTTTATAACGAGGAGATCACCAGCCCAAGTACAAGATGGTGATAAATGATGGCAAAAGAGTACAGAAATTATACCAAGTCTGTTCATGTGTCCATTAAGACACGAGGTGAAGACCAAGCCTGACAATTCTTTTTCGTGAGAGAAGTGCCCGGTATCTTTGCTGTCAATCTGCAAAGCCTGAGGTTTGATCCGCTTTCATGAAATGATTTCTCTTCAGATACCTCAGGATTTTCTCTGGTAAAGAGAACTACCTCATCTAGCAGTTAACTGGGACCAGGCTCCATTTTCCATTCAAAAAAATCATCCTTTGCCCTAAGTAACAAGATAACATTATACTAATCTGTTAATATAATTAAGCTGTTAATTACTCAGTTAATTGACTTAGGTCTGGTCATCTATTTGCAGTGCAGTTGATCTGCAGCTTCTTGACCATCCACAGTCTTGACAATGAGGGACGGTGAATCCACTCTCCGAGCCACTGGGAAAACTCCATCAACATCTGAGCAACTTCAAGTGGTTGCAGGAAGGTAACTACACTCACAGTCCAGACCTAGATGGAAGCCTGCGATTTCAACAGCCCTGATCTAGATGAAAAGGCAATCAGGAAGCACTGCCCCTCCAACTATTTAGGGCAAACAGCATCGTTAAGTCCTGTTCCCAGTGACCTCGTTTACTGGCGACCTGGCAGTTTAGCGGTGACCTGGTAGTGCTGGGTTAAAGGTTGGACCTTATGATCTTAGAAGTCTCTTGCCACCAAAGATCCTCTGTGATCCCATGATTATGCTCCCATTTAATCTCATCTGTAAATAAATATGATTCCAAAAATGATCTCTTTCAGCAAAAGCTCTTTTTCTTTTGCCAGCTGTAACTGAAATGGCTGAAATCTGGGCTCCTCCAGAGAGCTTTCAGCAGAACCTGTAGCAATCCAGTCACTCAAAGTGTCTATCCCTTGCTACAGCTTGCAAGAGATGGCGCTCTGTGTAGCACTACACCAAACCCTGTGCCTAATTATCACTAGATGTGTGTGTAGAGCAGTGGCTTTTCTCAGATCAGTGGAAATTTTCAGTGAAATCATGGAATTGCTCGCAGAGGTGCCGACAGATAAGGTAACGTTACCTTAGTGATGCATGATTTGAATGCTGCACTGTCAAAAGGAATCTGTCAGAACATCCAACACAATACGGAAGAGTCAGGTGCTTTACTCTTCCTGTCAGATAATTAACTGATGCTTTCTTATTGCAAAAATTGAGTGCGTAAATATTGTGCTCACTGGCAACGAAATGGCCTGGAATTCACACAATCATTGAGGCTGGAAATGCCCTCTGAGTCAGCCAGCCCAGCCCAGCACCTGACATCACCCCAGCAGCCAGACCAGGGCGCTCAGGGCCACAGCCAGGCTGTCCTTCAACACCTCCAGACACGGGGACTCCCCCACTGCCCTGGGCAGTCCAGTCCAGGCTCTGAGCACCCTTTCCCTGAGGAAGGGCTTCCTGACAGCCAACCTAACCCTCCCCTGGCAGCTTTAGGTTCTGCCCTCTCATCCTGGTGCTGGGTGACTGGAAGAAGAGCCCAACTGTCCTGCTGGGGTAACCCCAGCTTTGCTGGTTCTACCAGCTTTAGAGGAACCACTGTCATTTTCAAGACACTAAGGATTAATAATAGAGAGCACACCTACAGTTACAGAACATATGCACAGGAGGGGAAAGCAGAGTGCAAAGGAGACCACCTGCACCCTTCATCAACAAGAAAACAACTGCAGAACTCAGCAGAAACATCACTTACCAAACCTTTGCCAAGCCTGGGCAGGCAGGAGTCCAGAAAGCGATCAAGTGATTATTTAAAACACAAACAATCTGAAAGTGAAGAGAATACAGCGGTGCTTTTTTCACTAAGCCACACGAAGTTTCCTCCCGATCACATTCCCAAGGTGAACACGCATGTCAACCCGAAACAGAGGGAGTGTTTTGTAAAAGCATTATGTAGATGTGAAGCTGCTTTTATCAGAGCAACACGTTGTATCTTGTTTTTGAAGTATTAGAGAGATAAAAGTGTAATCACCGAGACATTTGCATGTTCTGTAGCATAAAGCAAATAATGTATGCGCACAGGCTATTTGTTGCCACATCAGCTTCAAACAAATCAGGAAATAAGAGCTGATTTATTACGGTGTGTCTGGGGCTGCAGGAAGGTAAAGTTCCCCTGACTGTAGTTTAAACAAAGGTGGGGTAAAAGTAATGGCTCTAGTGCTATCGATTTCATTACTCGGGACAAATCAATAGCAGGATAGAAGGGGTTCATTAACATAATTGATGAATTCCCCTTATTTATTCATCGTATTTAAAAGACTTCCTTCTAAAGTGCAAGGTGTGAAACCTGCGCTTTGAAGAAGCGTTGACATGTTGGGGATTGCATACCATACCCTTCAGAACTAAGAGCCTGATTCCATCTGCTGCTCTGCAGAACTCAGCAGCACCTTCGCCTCGGGACCCCGCGCACCCAGCCTCTTGCCCTGCTCCTGCAGCCACCCACGTCTCCTGGTACTTTTCAGCTGGGTTTTTGACCCTACTATTATCGTTAGGACCTCTTCCAGAACCTGACAGTTCTAATCATTACCTCCCAACTTGCTTAATGAAGTGTTTGCAGACCCTCCCGTAGCACTGTTCGCTCTAGTCAGCTAAACCAGTTTTCCCCCTTGCCCTGTGCAAGCTGGGGAGATATAGGACAGGGGAAGGGAGCATCAGCTCCGGTGTGCACACCCATACATTTAAACACACACGCATGTGTACATAAATAGGTATTTACATGCAGACAGCATGCCTCAAATCTGGTCTCTTTCCACATCTGGGATGTCTATATAATTAGAAATCAAAGGTGGAGCCCTGAACCCTGAGATGTATTAGCTGCTTTGCTTAATGACTCCTGTTCACATGAGGCAATTTGGGACTGAAACAGCAGCTATCGAAGGTCCCTGGCAAACAACATCCGAAAGCTCTGGTCTGATTCCATGTTGGTGACATCCAGAAAAGGCTAATGAAAATCAGTAAAATCTGATGCCCATGAACAGCAGGTGAAAGGGCTGCTGACACCACTGCAGGGGTTACTGCTAGGGAGAGCAAGGGAAATCAACAGAATGATTGAGGCTGGAAAAGCCCTCTGAGCTCAGCCAGACCAGACCAGCACCTAACATCACCCCAGCGGCCACACCAGGGCACCTTCAACACCTCCAGACACGGGGACTCCCACACTGCCCTGGGCAGTCCAGTCCAGGCTCTGAGCACCCTTTCCCTGAGGAAGGGCTTCCTGACAGCCAACCTGACCCTCCCCTGGCAGCTTCAGGTTCTGCCCTCTCATCCTGGCGCTGGCTGCCTGGGAGAAGAGCCTGACCCCCACCTGACTGCACCCTCCCTTCAGAGAACTGTAGAGAGGGAGAAAGTTCCCCCTGAGTCTCCTCCAGACTAAACACCCCCAGCCCCCTCAGTCTCTCCTCATCAGACTTAGAGCGTAGTTTACCCTCAATCATATGCAGCAGTAGGATCACATTTAGCTTACTTAAAGGATTTAATAAATCACTTTTAAAATAGATTCAACATTTTATTTTCCAGAGATGGCAGATCAAACCAGAGTTTATTTCCATAGGCACAGGTAATGCTCTACAACTCCACTCCCTGAGAGTAAGAGCATCCTTTCATAATTACAACTAATCTACTGTAAACCCCGAACAGATTAAACCCAAAGAAGACATTCTCAATACAGTATGAGACTGCCAACATGCTCCTCTGTGATTCCAGAGGCGTTCTGGAATGGCACAGACCAACCACAGTGAAATGAAAAGAGCAATCAATCCCCAACTAAGCATTTGCATTCACTCTTTCCTGCCCTCTCAGTAACAGTCTCCCATAAATCCCATGTAACGATGGCATTTTAGACTTCATCTCAGAATCACAGAATCATCGTGGGAAGGGATGGTGCATCAGGGGAGGGTTAGATTGGAACTAGGAAGAAGCTCTTTGCTGAGAGAGTGGTTGGGCACTGGACCAGGCTGCCTAGGGAGGGGATGGAGTCCCCATCCCTGGAGGGGTTTAACAACTGAGTAGCTAGAGCCCTTGAGGCCGTGGTCTGGGGGCTGGGGAGATGTTGGGATGAGAGCTGGACTGGGTGATCCTGGAGGACCTTACCAGCCAGGAGGATTCGGTGACTCTATGTTCAGCCTCAATGCTAACAAAACTGCTGACAGATAAACACCAAAAAAATCACCAAAACCATCTTAAATCTGAACTCCAAAATTATTTAGTCTTAATTATGAGTTGCCTTAACCTGAGTCACGCGTTTACATTTGCAGCACATCACGGGCACTCAGCTGAAGGCATTTTTTGAGTGACCTTCCTGGCACAGTACCAAGGCTCAGCTTGTGTTGACATTTAATCCAAGCATAATCCCTGAAATCTCGGTGCCACAGCTGGGTTGCATGGGAATGATTCCCTGACAACCTACATGGAATTGTGCTGTGGTGGATTTACTTTTCAGCTGGTGGCTGTTTCCTCTTTCTTTTCAACCTGCTGCAAATTATCTGGTTGAATTAAAATAATCTATAGCCTCTTCTGTTTTGAATAGTAGCTACAAATCAAGACATAGAGCCCGATGAAAACCACAGAATCACAGGGTGTTAGGGATTGGAAGGGACCTCGAAAGATCATCCATTCCAATCCCCCTGCCAGGATCGCACAGGAACACAGCCAGGTGGGGCTGGAACGTCTCCAGAGAAGGAGACTCCACAACCTCCCTGGGCATCCCCTTCCAAAGCTCTGGCACCCCCTCACCCTTCTGGGAGTTGGAGAGGGCAGTGAGGTCCCCCCTCAGCCTCCTCTTCTCCAAACTCAACCTGCCCAGCTCCCTCAGCCTCTCCTCACACGACTTCTTAGCTAAACCCCCCATGAGCTTGCAGAGCTCTGCTCTAGACCCGTTCCAGCATCTCCCTGTCTTTCCTGTCATGAGTGGCCCAGAACTGAACACAGGACTCAAGAGGAGGCCTCACAAAGGCTGAGTACAAGGGCACCATTTTTTTCCCCCAGCATTCAGAAGGAACTAGGTAGGTAACACAGCTCCAACTTTAATCTTGCCAATACAAGCCCTAAAAGGAGCTAACCATAGAGCTGTATGAGCTGCAGCATGGGATGGAGAGACCCACCCCTTGACCTGCACGCTCAGTTCAGCAATTTAAGTGCCATTAGAGTTCATGTGAGCTGACACCAGTCTACACACTCCCTCTGTAGCCCAATTACTGCCTGAAGCAGAGACTGGTTCTTACAGAGAGTTCATCTTTATGATCCCAACATCTCCCTCTTTGCACAAATAAAACATGGAGATTAATCACTTACTTCAAACGATGAACTCAATTAAACAAAGTGCAAAAGATGATCAGGTGCCTTCCACTTTTCTCATCTCTAATTTGCAGCAGAACGTTTCCTCTATTTAACAGATTCCTCTGTGCATTAACCCTTCTCATGAAGATCTTCCCAAGAGAATGAGATGACCAAGCTGCCAGGGGCTGTAATTCTATGAGAAAAGATTCACAGATTCATCAAATAGTTCAGGTTGGAAGGGACCTCAAAGATCATCCAGTTCCANTCCGGAGTCTCCTCTTGTCCAGGCTGAACAGCCCCAGCTCTCTCAGCCTGTCCCTGCAGGAGAGGTGCTCCAGCCCTCCCCTCACCCTCGTGGCCCTCCTCTGCACAAGTCCCAACAGCTCAATCTCCTTCCTGTGTTCGGGGCTCCAGAACCGGATGCAGTGCTGCAGATGAGGGTCTCATATCCCATCCGTATCATCAACAATCACCTCAGAAGGGCTAATTTTGCTGCCTCAAAGTTCCCTCTAATGCTAAACTCTTTATATTCTTAAAACACACATCCTTTTCCAAAGGCAGGGAACCTTGCAGTTCTTTACCTGCTCCTTCACAAAGCTACTCCTGCAGTGCTCTCTTTCCTACAGCAGCATGGCTGATCCAACCAAATGCCTCTGAACTCAGAAGGGAGCTACTAGTGTTTGGTTGAGGCCATGTGAGAATGAGAAATTGAGAAATACATTTCTACCCGACCTTCAGCCGAGTACAGTGCCACTGCTAATGAGTGGCTGCTACGAGACCTTTGCAGAGAGCCCTATGGGAGATATGGATCAGTGCCTACACTGCAAACCCCGTCCCCATCCCAGAGTGGAGAAATCACTGCAGTTTTATCATAAATATTTGTAGGTGTTGTGGTGCCAGCCTACTGCCAAAGGAATTCAGTGATAGGGAAGGGCAAGGTCTGTTTGTAATGCAGTTCTCCCCAGGGAGATGCATTTCATGGCTCCCAGCCAGAGCCTCCAAAATGCCCTCAGGGTAGCAGTTGGGCTGGAGCTGCCCCATCACGCCCTTCCACTGCAGCCAGATTTGCCTATTTTTGCAGCCAGCACCACCAAAGGCTACAAATTGTGCTTGTAGTCAGCACAATCCCTCCCAGATCAACTATTCAGTCTCTTCAGCTAATAAATACTGAGAGCAGTGCATGGACTGAAAACAACCCTGAGCACAGTCTCCATCTGGGGCTCTACACCCCCTTTTCTTTCCCAGAGTAATTTCTGTGTGACTGTGAGCATCAGTGTGACTGGCCTCAGAATGAAACTGCCCACCAAATCAGCTTGTAAACCCAGAATTTCACCTAGCACTGGCACAACTAAATCCTTTCTGCTTGGTTACCAACCCCCACAGAGCTGCTTGAGAGAGTCCTGCACAGAGTCACAGAGAGGATGAAGGGAGGGGACCATCTCCCTGCTGAGGAAAGGCTGAGGGAGCTGGGGCTCTTGAGCTGGGAACAAAGGAGCCTCAGGGGGGACCCCATGACTGTTGATCAATATGGAAAGGGTGGGGGTCAGGAGGAAGGAGCCAGGCTCTGCTCAGGGGCACCCAGTGCTAGGACACCTCCTGGGAAGGAGGAGGGGATGTTGTTGAGACAGCTGCACTAGCAATGGAGTTAGAAGCAAAAGCCTGTTTTTCAGCATCCTTCTCCAACGCTGAGCCTGAGAAGGTCATCTAGTGTGTAAAATGCACTAAAGTCCAGAAGCTTGTGGGGAAATGGCACAGCCAACCCAATCTGCATCTCTATATCCTTTCCTGCACAGTTAAACTAAGACCTCAGAAACAGGGAGGTACAGCAGGACTGAAGACTACAACCCCAAAGTGTAGTCCAGCAGCCCCAACAGCATCATGTTAGCATCACAGGCAAGCAGAGGGCACAAATGACTTCTAAACACAGTCAGATATTTCTCTGGAAATAAAGAGGCCAGAAGATGAGTGTTACAATAGATACCAGGCTGCTGGCAAAAGCCAAGTATGAAGTGGATGCTGTCCAGCATTCATTTTAGGAAGACAAACATTGTCTCACAAACGCAAGGCAGCCCTGCTTATTTTCCCAGCTCCTTAACTCACGCCAAAGGGCCTGGATTTTCCGAACATCCTGTTCTGTTTCCCCCACCGCTGCTCTGAGTTCTCAGTGCTCAATGTTTTTATTTCAGAGCCTCGTTTGCTATCAATTCATTCTGAAGTCCTCACTGTGCAGGCTTTGTATTTTACCTCTGGCTGAGAGCAAAGACAAGCAGAGGAATGAGCAGCCTGAGCAGCACAGAAGTTACACCTGCTTCCAGAGCAGGAACCATCCCAAGGCACTGCACAAAAATAAAGTGGCACGAATTGCCTTTACAGCTAGCAAAGAGCTGGCAGATGCTGGCACGTCTCGGAGCATCGGTATGAAGATCAGTGATACAGCAGTGCCCCAAAGTCTAGAAGCTACAGGAACACCAACTATTTCACCTGTCACTGCCTGGATGCGTTAACAAGGAGCACTGGAAGGGGCTGCCTAAGGGGGCTGTGGAGTCTCCTTCTCTGCAGACGTTCCAGCCCTGCCTGGCTGTGTTCCTATGTAACTCGGTCTGGGTGATGCTGCTGTGGCAGGGGGATTGGGCTGGATGATCTTTGGAGGTCGCTTCCCATCCCTAAGGACTCTATGAAATGTGTTCCTTTGCACACTGATGCTTCAGTAAAAAAGGCCGGACTGACAGACCTCCAGGCTCACACTCTTCAAGAGTAAGGAACACACAGCCTCACCATCTGGCTTACAAATCACTTGCATTCCAGAGTGGCCTTCTAATTGCCAGCAGGAAAACCAGGGCTGCTATTTTAAGTAAGCATGGCTAAAAATAAAATGAGAGACATAATGGAAGGCAAAAAGAAAGTGGTCAGTGATAAATACAGTGCAGGGATCTCACTATTTGTACGTTCAAGGCTATTTAGATTTGAAAGCTTTCCCTCTGACACACTGACAGGCGGGAGTCCACACTCCCCAGCCTGGTCCTCATTCAACTGCACAGTATTTATAGGAATGTGTAAAAGGCCAAGAGAAATAAAAAAGACATTGTAATTAATTTCTGTAATAATTTGGGGTTATTATTATCACTTCACATTCAAGTTCAGCCACGCAGAAAGAAAACATCTCCCAGTGTTGCACTGCTCTGTGCTCTGAGTGCTCTCCATGAAACCCTGCTCAAGCACACAGTGAAAACACTCCTGCAGAAGCCTGACACAGCCTGACACAACCTACATCTCCCAGAGATAAAGTCCTTCAGATTAACTCCCTGTGGGGGCTTCACTTCCCAAAGAGCTGAACACCTCATGTCCTTCAGCACAGGTATCAGCAGGGCCACCAAGAGCTTCTACAGCGTCAGCTCACCACAGAGAACATCTAAAGGGAGGAACTGTAGAGGAAACGACCTGTGTGGGAATGTCTGATGAGGAGAGGCTGAGGAGCTGGGGATGTTCAGCCTGGAGAAGAGGAGACTCAGCAGGGACCTTCTCCCTCTTTACAGCTCCCTGAAGGGAGGTTGCAGCCAGGTCAGGGTCAGGCTCTTCTTTCAGGCAGGCAGCGCCAGGATGAGAGAGCAGGGCCTGAAGCTGCCAGGGGAGGGTTAGATGACATTCATGAGCCCATTTGGAAACTGGGAGTTAAGATGCACACTGCTTCCCTAGTAACCTGGATGATCTTACTTAGCTTCAGAGTCAGTTGTCTGCTCTCTGCTAAATCTGAACTCTATTATCAGCTTTGTTCAAGTGTCAACATCGCTCAGATTCATTAGCTACCCTTGCTCTCTAGCAGTCTAGCAGTCTAGTCTAGTCTGACATTCAACCTGACCCTCCCCAGAGCAGCTTTAGGCCACTTCCCCTCATCCATGAAGCAGGGACCTACGTTTGCTAATGCTTCTATTGAGTTTAAAAGGAAGCAATTACATGCACAGTTCACACCAGCTTGTTTTGTGTAGCTCACTCTTCGGCACTGTCCTCATCAAAATGAAGTTTGAGAGAGCACATAAACATCTCGGTTCAGCAACCTCTTATAAAAAGAAAACATATCCTCTGCTTGCCACAGCTTGCACCCCGAGACAGTCAGTGTCCCACATTCCCAAGGCACTGCGCCGCTGCCATCGCACAGATGAGACGTTCGCAGCTCTATTCCTACAAGCGAAATGAACATGCCCGGGAGAGCCGAGGCCAACTGGCAGGGAAAGGCAGCACGCTATTCAACAAGCTCGCCCTCCAAAACAGGCTGGCTGCTTCCAAACTGCCTACTGGGAATAGTCCCAAAGTAACTGTCAAACCTTACTGGGGAATAGCTCAGGTGAGTGCCCATAAATATAAACACGAACCAGGGCAGCGACAGTCAACAGTGGAAAGAGCTGAATTCCAGGGGGTGGGAATGCTTCCTAGCACTATTTCATTCACTAGTACGGACATGACCACCCATTCCTTGAAGAGCTCTTGTGCCAGCATCACCCCCAGCTCTTCAGACTATTTCTACTTCTTCGTTAACTTCTCCTTCTCCCACTGTCCTTCCTTCAAGAAACTTTTCCCTGATTTGATGGGCCCCTCACCCTCACCCAGAGCTGGGCAGGGTGAGTTTGGAGAAGAGGAGGCTGAGGGGGGACCTCCCTGCCCTCTACAACT
>VZRI01010356.1:150629-161269 GCA_013397515.1 Upupa epops
AGCAGGGGCACTGCTCTGCAGTTGAGGCAGGGGAGGGTTAGCTTGGACCTGAGGAAGAGATTCTTTGCAAAGAAACCAGGAATCTCTCAGCTGACTTTCAATTAGGGTCATTTTTTAACACCTCCATGAAGCAGCTCAAGGTGCTGTCTCCAATTTTGACCAGTGCTGTCATGAATATTTTGTAGACAGACACAGAGGAGTACACTGAAAAGGAAGAGACATCAGAATGAAGTCCACCATGAAGTCCTACATCACTAAGTCCATGGAGATAAAGCACAAGCCTTTCATGATTCCTTACAAGAACTTCAGAAATCTTACAAGCCAGGATGCCACTGGTCTTCTGGGCCACCTGGGCACCCTGCTGGCTCCTGTTCAGGCAGCTGTCACCCAGTGCTGCCAGGTCCCTCCCTTCCAGGCTGCTCTCCAGCCACCCATCCCCCAGTCTGTAGCTCTGCTGGGGGTTACTGTGGCCAAAGGGTAGGACCCTGCCCTTTGCCCTGTTCAACCTCATCCCGTTGGCCTCTGCCCATTGACCCAGCCTGTCCAGATTTTTCCCACCAGTGGCAGAACTCGATTACACGGGGTACGGCGAAAGGGAATTTAAAGAAACCCACAGTGAAGGAGCTCTTTCACCATTCCAGTGAAAGCTGGACAAACCGAAGGTACAGAAACAAAAGCTGCTCAAAGATAGTGCATCTTCACCTAGCGATCGCTAGCTGTGCGTTCCAGCCAGAGAAAACAGTGGGAAAGCTACTGGAGGAGTTTTCCTTTGGCTCAGGGAACAGATGAGCGAAAGTTCTCCTAAGGCACTGCTTACAAAGCCAAAAGTTGTTAAATTCATCAGCGGCTACAGCAAGTTACAACACAGTCTGCTCCATCCAGCCTATGTGGACAGAGCCAAGCTGCAGTATAACAACATTTAGGGGAAAAAGGGAGAGAGAAAACATACTTTCTGGATCTATCCCAAGGCTGAACCAGACTCAAGCAAGTTGGAATACAGAGGCAGGAAAGGCTTTCTGCTCTGAGAATGCTCACCTCTAGCAGCACAGGATTGATGGCTGTATTTCCTAGCGTTTATTCAGTCAGGTTTTCAATTCCTAAGGAATAGGGATCCTGTTCAGAACATTCTGCCACTTGCTGTAGTGGAGGAAGACTTTTCCAGTCCAGTAAATCACATCTCTCCTGACGTGCGCTCTTTTTCAGTTCATGTACTGGTTCCTGTATGCTGCTTTCCTCGCCCGAGCATCAGACTGCTCTGACAGCACTGCTTTCCCCCTGCCTGTCTCCCACACAAACATCTCTCTTCATCTGTCCTTGCTCATTTCTTCATGCCCACAGTTCATTTTCCCTTCTCTCCTCAGAATTTCAGTGAAACCACATAAAATGATGCACAAAGACCAGAGGGAAGTTTCAAAAGCCACTGAAGTGAAAAACAGGCTGGAATTGTGAATTGGGGGCTGTTTTCTGGTCAGCTGTGCTGCTCTAGCTCGTTCAATAAGCACAAGAGCTAAATCATTCTGCAGCTTCAAAATACTCCTAATTTGTGGAGTTTCCACTTAATTTAAGAATTAGCTGGAGCAAAATGGACTGGTGTTCTAGGGCAGTAAAAGTTAAGAGGATCTAAAAGATGTCGATGCAAAGAGTGTGATCCCAAGCCAATCAATCAGTTCTTGGGATCCCATAAGAGCAAGAAACCACCACAGGTTCCATTAATCTTATTTCACAGGAGCAGAGAACAGTAACATTTCCACAGAACTATGAACTCTAAGATATTTCAGATGAGTTTCTTCTTTGTCTTCTCCTGTGGGTGAAAACTTTACCTTCACACAGCCTTTGGAAACACAGAATGTTGAACCTACCCACATGGAAAGGGAACCCACTAGGGTCAGCCTGCCACCACCCCCATTGAGGAGAGGTCGCCAGAAGAAGAGAGCACTCACTGTCCTTTTCCCTTGTCTTTCTGCCAAGTCCCAGCAATTTCCAATCATCTGATTTTCAGCAATGGAATTTTGGTCAGAAAAAATATTGCAGAATGACTGAGGCTGGCAAAGCCCTCCAAGCTCCTCCAGCCCAGCCCAGCACCTAACAGCACCCCATCAGCCAGACCAGGGCACTCAGGGCCACAGTCAGGCTGTCCTTCAACATCTTCAGACACAGGGACTCCCCCCCTGCCCTGGGCAGTCCAGTCCAGGCTCTGAGCACCCTTTCCCTGAGGAAGGGCTTCCTAGCATCCAACCTAACCCTCCCCTGGCAGCTTCAGGCCCTTCTCTCTTATCCTGGCACTTTCTGTCTACAAGATCCCTTCAGGGAGTTGGAGGGAGGAAGAAGGTCCCTTCTGAGTCTCCTCCAGGCTAAACACCCCCAGCCCCTCAGCCTCTCCTCATCAGCCTTTCCCTCCAGTCCCTTCCCCAACCTCACTGCTGCTCTGGACCCACTGCAGCCCCTCAATCTCTTTCTTGAACTGAGGGGCTCAGAACTGCCTCCAGTACTCAAGGAGAGGCATCCTCAGTGCCCAGTCCAGGGGGAGAATGACGCACCTAGTCCTGCTGGCAACGCTCCTGATGGGTTAGCACTCTCATTGTATTTTCCAGTGGCTCTACACTGAATGTTTGACAGTCTGTGTTAATGCCTGCATGTTTTACAAGCGCCCTCTGCACCTGTGGGTTTGTAAGAGTAACTGTGAGAAGTGATGCTCTCTGAATCAGCCCCAATGAGGAGGTGAGTGAGACTAACGGTGTGGATGATTAGCATCAGGGTATCAGGAAGTCAGAAATGTCCAAGCCTGTCACACCTATCACTACTACACAACTACAGCAACTAAAGGACCTGACACATTTTAACCCAACACCCTCAACAAAACCTCTGCTCTTCTGCTCTTTGTTGACTGTCAGTCATGGCAGAGTGTTCTCCTTGGTTTGTGAGTGACCTGTACGGAAACCTGCTGCCTGTTTTCAGCTCTGTTCAGAATTACAATCCCCCTCCCTGAAATGTTATTGCTTACCTTCACGTCTGGTTTCGGTTTCTTTCCCCGGTTATTATTAAATCAAAGAAAGGAGGATTGCTTTTTAAATTAATTTATGAAAGGACAATGGAAGATGCTGCTTGCTGGAAGGACAGGAGGGAGTTTGTAACAGATCAAAAGAGAGAGACAGCACTAATGAGCTGATGTAGCAGATGTGTCCTGGAAGTTCTCTTAAATGCAAGGACAACAACCATCTCAACATTGGTTCACTCCAAACACAGGTCTGTCTGTCATCACACCAGGCTCTTACTGACTCTGGAGCAGAAAGGGAAAAGAGCAAAAGGAGCCTCAGTCAACAGTTCACGTTAGAAGATAAAATGCAAAAGGACAGCAGCCCTTTCTTCCTCTGCAAACAAAATCATCTCAACACAAGAGCAAATCATCTGAGTCCTCATCTTCCACTCTCCTGTCTGACGAGGATCATTGGAGCTGAAGCTTCTGTAGGAAGCCGTCTCTGAACTCCCACTGCACTCTGACTTCAACAGTGCCCAAAGCTCACAGAGACCTCACACCCTCCACGAGCGAACTCCACCGCTGCTCTTCACCATAAGGACTATTCCCTACACACAGAATCTCTGCACCACACAAGGAGGCTCCTGTATGAAAAACACAGTGCATCACACAAGATGAAGGAAACAGAAACTAACCGGGAACTGCAACCCTGCGGACCATCCTCTTCAGTCACGGAGTTGGGCTGGCAGAGGTGAAGCAGCTCTGTGACTGTAAAGCAAAGCATTCGAGGCTGTATTTCTTCCTTGTTTTACAGTGTAAAAATCAATCAGACAGACACGCTGGCTTACAGTTTGCTTGTAGGGTTCTCTTCCCTTTTGGGGAAGGTGCTTTTTAGTGTGGAGATAAACCTTTCTCTGTCAGGCATAACGTTAGCCATCAATCCTGGCTAGCTGCCCCTACAATCCAATTTAAAAGAACCTCTAGGATATAGGTGCATTTCCCTTTGAACTTCCTGCTCGATTGCATTTGCACTTCACTGAGAAGGCAGAACATCAACCTCTCTCTCTCTCTGCTTGAGGGAACCCAAAAGATTAGCTGCTCAGGTATTTATTTTGCAGCAGTATGAGATCCATCATGCTGCAGAGAATTATTTGCCTAGTATTTCTTCAGCAAGGCTGTGAGTTACAGCCTCTCCTCTCGCTGAAGTTCCACATTCAATACAAATACAGCTGGGCCAAGAGAACTCTGTTTTGTTTTGGCAAAGCATCAGACGGCATCTCCTGGTCTGCCAACACAGGCAGGATCTTGTCTACCTGCAGGATGCTCTCGGATTTACTACCTGTTAGCACAACTATTAAGAAGCACTGAAAGGTTCCAGCCCGCTTTACGTATTCTCAATCAAACCTCATTAGTCTGCACGCTCTCGCTTCGCACACAAAGCTCTAGCAATCAATTCCCACCTCTCAAGGAAAAATTATTAGGAGAGTGTGAAGTCTCACGTTACCAGGGCTTCATTATTTTTACATGCTGTGCTAAATAATGAAGCAGTACTTGTCAAATCAGTGATTAGAGAACAGTTTGTGCTGCAGCGTGTGTTTCTACTGTCTGTTCACCTCAACTGACAAATAATTCACAGACTCTCCTGCACAACAGTGTAAACAACTGAGACCCTAAGTGCAGAGAAGGGTAGAGCGGTGTGACTCGAAGGACAAGGGCACACAGGACGTCATTAAAGACAGAGCACTGGATTAAAGCCACAGCTGAGAACACTGATACAACACCAGCAGAGCTTGCTCTGAGGATGCTGCTGAAGGAGGATGGCTTTGAAGCAAGCCTACCTTCACGCTGAAGCTTCACGCTGCTCTGAACCTTGAAGTGGGCAAAACTGGCTATGAATTGATACACCTCCCTGAAGGGAGGGTGTAGTCGGGGGGGTCAGGCTCTTCTTCCACGCAGTCAGCACCAGGACGAGAGGGCAGGGTCTGAAGCTGCCAGGGGAGGGTTAGGTTGGCTGTTAAGAAGCCCTTCCTCAGGGAAAGGGTGCTAGTAGGATACAGTAATCTGAAATACTCTACAGTAGAGAGGATCCCTCACAGCTGAAACAGAGGAGCTGTGTGTGAAGTGGCAAAGGTAGGAAAATGAGATGAACAATCTACCAGTTCCCCACATCTAGAAGGCCATGACAAATGACAGACAATTTCTGATACAGCACACCTCGTCCTACCTGCCTCTCTGCTCCACAGGCACGGCTACGGGATAACTCATACAGCCAGTGGAAGCAGCCACAGCCTAAAGACCTGCTGTCTCTCCCTCTTTTAGCAACGGATCTGTTGGCCTGCCAGTTCTCCACAATGACATCTTCTGATGGTGACTCAAAACACTGCCCAGCTGCAAATCCCTGCAACATATGCGTTGCAACAGCCTGCTGCTGCTGGAGCCACAGTTACCCTCCCAGGGCTGCAGCAAACAGCAGGACCTGCTGCCCTGAAAGCTGTGGTGATGTTCAAGTTGGACTCCCCTCAGTGAGCACATACACATCTGCTCTTCAGAAAGACTTCTTCCGTTCGCTAAACCCCACACTCCTGTCAAGCAGGACAGAACATTCCCGATGCTGGGAGAGGATTTCCCTGAATCAGCACTTTCCCTGCTGTTACGTAACGGTGAGCACAGCGTGCTTGACTCTCGTCTGAGCAGACGCTCTGAGCGTAGTGGAAACACCAGGGACTTTCTTTACACCGAGCTGTGTTCCAACCCAGCACGTGGGTATAGAGAATATTTACCAGGAGTATTTTTTGGGTAGGATGACACAGATCTCAGCTCACTGATGGATTTTTCCATTTGCACAGTAACTCCTGGTTAATTTTAGACATTAAGGAGATTATCCAAGTAACCGAAAGGAGTCAGCACTATTCTGGTCCCAACACTGCATTTTAAGCATAAAATCACTTCTTTGATCAATCACTTTCATGTATTTACAACAAGAAGGATCTGCTGCCTCTTACCCAGTAAAACAACGATGCTCTTCCTTGTAGCTGCTAAGAACTGAAAGACAAGTTGCCTCCACTCTCATGCAGCTCCCCGAGCAAACACACAAGTCAATAGTTTTTTGGTTTGGGGAAAGCAGATTATTTTATATTAGGAATTCCACACAATTCCCCTGCCTTTTCTATGCTGAGGGCTAGTATCTTCGTTAGAGAGAACGCCTTTGCACTCACTGAGTAACTGAAGAATATCCTGCATTGCTTTAGGACTTCAGCTGCACCGCAGAAGGGATTCAATAAACATCACAGTTACTGGTTTGCATGAACTCCATACCAAACACAAGCTACCAAGTCAGCCAAGTGAGAAGGTTATGCAGAAAGATGTGTGTGTGACTACGGCCTGAGCAGCTGAGCAGCAACAGACTCAAGTGACAGTACATGTGACTGCAGTCATCCCGCAAGCTCAGTGGTACTGCACCCACCACCACGTTTCTTCAAGGGTCTGCTCAAAGACTTTTCAACCTTTCACCACTGAAACAAGAGTGACCTGCTCCAGCTCTGATTCTGGAAATCCTGTGGCTGCCTGTACCACATAAGAGCCTTTGTTGGTGGAGATGTGGATTTAAAAGGCCTGAAGGAACTCTTATGATAATCTGGACTGACTTCCTGCCTGGCACAGGTTGTAATACCTCACACAGCAATTTCTTGACAAGAACCTGTAACTCTACTAGAAGATATTTCAGGAGGAGATCTAATCTTGATTTAATTACTCCCAGTGATCCACCACATTCCTCCCTAAGTGTTTCCAATGGTTAATTACACCTACGGTATCGTATTTCCACCGTCAACTCCTCTTCCTTATCTCGCTGTGTTTTTGTCTGTTGGAGCCCCGTCCTATCTCCCTACAGAGATATTTTTAGATACTAACCACATCACATCTTCAAATTCTCTTCGCCGAGATAAAGAGTTTGCCTGCTTGGCAAATCAAAACAGGGATTCCTGAATCCAACACAGAGCAGCTGCGGTGCCATCACAGACAGCTTTTGACTACAGAAAAGCAATCTCTTTTGACTCAAGAAGAAAAGCCATTGCCAAGGGTGAGGGGAGGCATAAAGCACCCTCTTTAATAAGCTTTTCCAGCAGTCCCCCTGACTTGTAAGACCTGATAATTTGGGATCAGTAGCTCTGGGATCTTCTTCTTTACCTTCACTGCAGAATTCTAGCTCAAACTGCACCGGTAGTTACTAAACACAGCAATAGAAAGCTGACAGCAGGTGGTTCTCTACCCCTCACCTATGTCCAAATGACATAAACCCCCTGCTAACTGAATGACCCAGTAGTTCTGAAGGCAGTGCCAAGGCAGAACGCAGGAGGGTGGGCAGCAGGTGCCCTAAAACGCTGCCATTTGTGAGCCTGGGAAACAAACCCACTGCACCTCCACCACTGCTGCCGTGCTGTTCTGTAAGGATTTTACTGAGCCGTTCGCATTGCTGCAGCACTCAGAGCCTCAGTGCAAGGCTCTCTTGTGTTAGGTGTGTGCCCCGGTAGCCAAGAAGGGCAACAGGATCCTGGCCTCACTGCCCTCTTCAGTTTCCTGAAGGGAGGCTGTGGAGGGGTGGTTGTTGGCCTCTGCTCCTTGGGGACTGCTGACAGAAGCAGGGGCACTGTTCTGGAGTTGAGGCAGGGGAGGGTCAGACTGGCTCTGAGGCAGAGATTCTCTGCAGCCAGAGTGGTTGGGCACTGGCAGGGCCTTCCCAGGGAGGTGCTGGAGTCCCCCTGCCTGGAGGTGTTGAAGAACCCTGTAGCCATGGTGCTTCCTGCCCTGCTCGAGTGGCAGCAGGGAGGGGGTCAGGTTGTGTTTGTCAGTCTCTCAGGGACTGAGGGGTTTGTTGGGGTGGGGATGGTTGGACTGGGGGAGCTGGGAGCTCCTTTCCAGCCAGGATGATTCTGTGATTCATTCTACCATGCTCTGTCTTCTTTCCCTTGAGTGGTTTGACACACTGCCCCACACTACATCTAGGATCTACTCTGAAAGCTGTGTGCACTTGTTAAGCATTCTCTCAGGTTAACCTCACTAGATTATTAGAGTGGAATAAAAAAAATCTTACCTTATTAAATCTTCATTTTCTGTTCTTTCACTGAAAAGAGTAAAGAAATCGACATTAAAGATCCATTCAGTAGAAAGTACTTTCTGAAGTCATTTCACTTTTGCAGAACTGAAATAAATTTCCATTGTGGTGGAGAGTTAATTCAACGCTCTGGAGTGGGGGCCTTTAATTCTTTACAATCATGACCAGCTCTTCCAAACAAACATTGCAAAAGCTTTGGGAATAACAACTAACCCAGCTAGTAAATTCATCACCTACACCGCCGGCTGGTGAACAGGTTTGTTGTCACTGCAGGCAGTATTTTATGACCAGTATTTACACTGGGAGTAAATTTTACTGGACACTTGGTAGTTTTTTATACTAAGATGGACTGGCACTGTACTACTGCCTGTTGAAAGAGTCCAGCCTGGAAAGATCTGGACAGGCTGAGTCAAAGGACAGAGGCCAATGGGAAGAGGTTGAGCAGGGCAAAGGGCAGGGTCCTCCGCTGTAGCCACAAGAACCCCCTGCAGCTACAGACTGGAGGATGAGCGTCTGGAGAGCAGTCTGGAGAGGGTCTCCGGAGACCCCATCTGGAGTACTGTGTCCAGTCCTGGAGCCCCCAACACAGGATGGAGATTGGATGTGTTCCAACAACTCAGAGGAGGGCCACGAGGATGAGTGGAGGGCTGGAGCACCTCTCCCATGGAGACAGGCTGAGAGAGTTGGGGCTGTTCAGCCTGGAGAAGAGGAGACTCTGGGGAGCAGCCTTCCAGTCCCTGACGGGGGCTGCAGGAAAGCTGGGGAGGGGCTGTTTGCAAGGGCTTGGAGTGGTAGGAGCAGGGGGAATGGTTTCCAGCTGGAAGAAGAGGGGAGGTTTAGACTGGAAGTCAGGAGGAAAATTTTCACCAGGAGGGTGCTGAGACCCTGGACCAGGTTGCCCAGGGAGGCTGTGGCTGCTCCCCAGCTCCCTGGCAGTGTTCAAGGCCAGACTGGCTGGGGCCTTGAGCACCCTGGTCTAGTGGGGCCGTCGCTGCCCATGGCAGAGGGGTTGGAACGAGATGATCTTTACAGCTTGAACCATTCAACGAATCTGTTAACAGCAGAAGTGCCTCTTCTCTTAGAGTATTTTCACCTGGTATTTTACAAGAGGCTGATAAAATGAGCCTATTTCAGAACTGCAGCAGGTAAACTTATCGAGAGACATTTCTAATGGGCAGAAATCCATTCGAGGAAGCATCCATTTTTAAAAACAACATGAGGATCTCGTTTTTATCAATCAGCTCATGACTGATTTCCCACAGCAGAGTATCTGAGCGTTGGAACCAGATTACTTGACATCAACTTGTCTGGCTTTAGATGTGGGTGACCAGGGAGGTGCACCTTGAGAACGGCTTTGCATGCAGGAATCAAGGGACAGACCCAGCAGGTATTGCACTGCTGGATGCTACACAGGGTTTCAGTAGAATTGAGAGGGGTTTGCTACAGCTGGAGCCAAACCCGCGTGCAGAACACGCACTGAAGCTAGCCAGAGTGCAACCAAGGCCATCCCGTGTCTCTGCCTCTCTATAACTCACCTGCCCCCATAATACCGTGGTCCACAGCACAGTTTATGGAACCAGAATGGTTCTCTGTGAGAAAGAAAAGGAGTACTTTACAGGACAACCTTTTCTAACCACAGAACAGGTACAGAGGAAAATCTGAAAGAGACTAAAAGCCCTCCTGGACTTGAGACAAGATCCACAGCTTTTGAAGCAAAGAATTTATCCGCTGGAAACACTCAGGGCACAGGCTGCTTTGAAGCATGTTTAACTCATCCTACTTACTTGTAAAAGAAGAATGAAAGCTGACTTTGGCAGACTGTGTAAGTCTTGGATAAAGACACCAAACAACTACCATGCTTAAAGAAACCTTCCGCACTTCCCCGTATCTGATCTAGCTGCTGATTACAGAACAAGCAGTAATGAGGGTCACGAGCACCTCCCATCGTACGGTCTCACAGGCTCTGCTGGCAGCCTAGTTTGATGGTCTCAGTAAATGTGTCCAAGAGACAAAGAAGGGCCCATTAATGCTCTCCAGCAGGTAGCTTCTTTTTATCTTCAGATGATCTGGCTTCTATCCAAGTGGAGATAATCTCCACCTCATGGTGCCAGAAACCAGACCAGGTAAGTGAGAAGCCAAGGTTTTCTACCTGATCTATGTCTGAAGCCATGGCAAGGGTGGGCTTTCACACAGAAATAGGGTATTCCCTGCTAGCTGCTTGCACTGCTTTCTGCTCAATGTCCTCCTTGCTTAGATGAATAGGAAGATCTCTACTAAACAAACAAAAGAAGAGAGAAGAACTTTTCATTGCACTGTTCAGATGCCATTTCTCTCAGCGGATGCCTCTTTACAGCACAAACTGCACTTGTTGGCCACTCACCCAACGTGGCAACCTTGGAGGGATTCTAGCAGATCGGCTCAAAACCACATCAAGTCAATGAAGTTAAACTATGCAGACAACTGTGTGCACTCAGTGACAAAGGATCCTATCAATTCAACAATATATTTCAGAGAATCAGAGCATCCTCATGGCTGGAAAGGACCTCCAGGATCACC